>OY757907.1:19021297-19226297 GCA_963585895.1 Sepioteuthis lessoniana
GACTCGACTTGAGATTGAACCCCGGTCTCCCAGACTATTTATGTAATCCACTCATTCTAAAAGCAACACTACATAAAGAGGTTATGGGAAAAGGATGATAAAAATTTAGGTAGAATTAGCTAAATTGAGTGCAACAAGCCAAAAAATTGCCGACTAAGCAAGGATGATTTTAAAGAAAAGCTGATTTTTTAAATCAAGAGATACTACAAATATGTGAACAGGTAAATAGCGAAGATTATGTTCAGGAAGAACCTCCTACGCAAGCCGAAACGCAAAATATTGAAAACCAAAATATCACGGAACCCAGCACCACAACATCAATGTTGACACAAATAGATTATGTAGAGATCATTGAAAATTCTTGATCGAAATGAAGGTTACTTCAACATTCCTAAGGAAAAAAGTCTGGATAGTTACTGAAAAGGTGAATAAATTATCTTAGAAATATTCCAAAGGACAGCATCACCGATTTAAAAGATTTGATTTATGCAGCAGCAAAACTTGTCAGTGATAGAATTGGTATGAACCAAACAAAATTGGTACTCCCCAAACAGAAATAGAAAACCTGGATGGGAAATGAATCTAGAAGGACAGATAAAGAGATTGCGAATCTAAGCGTAAGTCCTAAGGAAGGAAAGGACAAAATGGAATGAAAAGACCGAAAAATGCAGAATATTGTTATTATCACTTAGAGTATTCAGTCGTCATTGCTATATTCACAACGTTTCGGCCGATGCTACCTTCAGCCTTATTCAGGTCGAATTCGGGAGCCCACTCAGAACTTTGAACCTTTTTTTATAATTCCCTGGGTTTGACTGTTCTAATTCAGTTACCCATAACCGAGTACAAGAGTTTCGCTAGAATGAGTATTCCTTGTTATTTACCTATGGTCGGGATTGAACCTGCAACCTCGAGAAAATTTTACTTATCAAGAAAACACCTATATCCAATGAACCATGTGTCTTGCAGGCCAATTCGGAGTAAATTGTTTGGATTTTTACACCTAATGTCTCCACCAACCAATGACGATGAGGTACGCTTTCTTTTGCCTTAGCTCATATTGCAATTTTATTTCACCGAACATTTTTTTATTATTGCTCCTGTATCATATCAGTCTGTTAAACAGGTTACTGTGGCCAAACATATGTGCTGCTCCTTTTAAGCGTCTTATTGACCAATGTTTTCCCTATCTGTTATTTTAACTTCATCCTATAAGTGCTGATGGTTTCCCTCTTATTTCCATGTATATATATATATATGATTAGGGAGGAGATTTGGAGAATAAGGCACCTTAAAGAAGCAGTGCATATTTTAGGTTACAGTGACCTGTTGAATAGATATGAATATGATAGGGGAACCGATAATCAAAACTTCTCTGTAAAAAATTGCTTCATCTCTGAAATTTAGACAATCAAAACACAATTTATAGTCCATTTAAATGGAAGAAATGAATAAAAGTTATCATCTAAAGAAAGGAGACTCAAAAAACATCGGGATAGAATCAATCAACGTAAGTAAAACAGGACCTTCTAAAATAAGGAAAGAAAATTTTACTAACAAGTCGGTAGAGAAGACACAAAGACAAATCAACAACTAGGTGCAAAGCAATTTTAGGTAGATACGGGAACAAAAAGAAGATACCGGAAAGGTTAAATGGATAAATAACATGAAAAAAGAATTACATGCAACCGAAGAAAGATCCGAGACGAACGTGCACCTGAAGTCGCTAAGAGTAACACTCAAGAAAGTAACCCATTAAAAAACACCTGGCCATGATGCCATTCATAGATTCTGGTTAAAAGTTCACATCCATCCTTAACAGATTGTCTTAACAACTAAATAAATGCTTATAAGAAAAAAATAATACCCGAATGGATTACGAAAGGTTGAATAACCTGCTCCAGAAAACTCCCCCCAAAAAGAACTATCCCAAGCAACTACAAACCGATAAGGCTTTTAACAATAATATGGAAAATCCTAACTGTACAGATAAGAGAAGAAATGTCTAACTCCCTTGTATGACACAGACTATTTCTGGATGAACAGAATGGATGCCGCAAGGTACGAAATGATCTTCTGTATATAGATCAGCACATCCTCAAAGATGTTAAAACGGAAAAATGTATATGGATGATATCAAGTTATTTGCAAAAAATAATGAAGATCTACAAATCCTGATACAATCTATAAGAATATACAGCCAAGATATAGAAATACAATTTGGCTTTGAAAAATGTGTCATGGTCATAATGAAAAGGGGAAAAGAGAAACAACGAAAGGAATAGAACTGCTAAATCAGGAAAACATCAGAACGCTCGGAAAGAAGGAAAAATTTAAGAACTTGAGAACATTTGAAGTAGTTACCATCAAGCAAATAGAGATGAAAGAGAAAATAAAAAAGTTTACTTGAAAAGAACAAGAAAACGAAACGTAGCCCTATAGCAGAAATCTCATCAAAGAAATAATAAGATATTCATGACCATTCTTAAAAGTCAGGCTGATAAACTAAAGGACAAGGAAATTGGTGACTGTGCTCAAGGCTTTACATATAAGAGAAGACACAGACAGACTACCTGTGTCAAGAAAAGAAGGAAGAATAGGACTCGACAGCATTAAGGACTGCGCAGATGCATCAAGAAACACACTAAAAAGATCACAGAAAGACTAATTACAACAGTCAGTAGCAACAATAGCAACACAAGAACAAAAAGAAAAACAACAAAAACTAAAATGGTAGACAGAAACGGGAAGAAAAACAATTTTATAGATACTTATATTGAAAAAATGGAGAGATTGCGCACGAGTCGACATGGACATCGCTAAGAAAAGAAAACCTTAACTGAAAAACTGAATGTTTTTAATAACAGCGCAAAAAATGCCATAAGAACCAGATATATTAACACGAAAATCGATAATACGCAACAGAATAGCAAGAATAAGTTATAAAGTGCCAGATAATTGGTCAATCACATAATAAACAGATGCAGAAAACTAGCAAAAATGGAGTACAAGACTAGGAATAACTGAGTGGGAAAGGTTGTCCACTTGGAACTGTGCAAAAGATTAGAATTTGACCACACTATCAAATAGTATATGCTCAAATCAGAATCCGCTCTAGGGGATGACATACATGAAATTATCGAGGATTTTAAAAAATAAACGTATCACCTGATCCCGACCAGAAGAATATAAGTAAAGTTGTCGACCTTAGTTGAGGGTAACCCGAAAGCTCCCATTTCGATGGCTACTACACCAAGGTGTAAGGGAGGGTGCTACTCCTTTCCCTGGATTGCTCCTCTTTACTCTTGATCCCTACCTTCTAATGCTGAGTGTTAAGCAAGGTGGCATCAAGTACCATCAAGTCTATTTTGCTGTTCTAACGGATCATTGAGTAAAAAGAAAAGAAAACGAAAAAATAAAAAGACAAATACTGGAACTCATCTCGAGAACTAAAAAATTGTGGAGCATGAAAGTGATGGTGATACCAATGGTATTTGCTGCGATTAGAATGGCGCCTTAGACCTGTAAAGAAGATTGGAGGAATTGGAAATCGGAAGAAGAATCAAAAACATCCAGATCACAGCATTGTTGAGATCAGCTGAGAAGATTTACGGTCAATCAGTCTCCAGGAAAATTTCACTAAGTAACACTGGTGTGAAAAACTCGAGATCATCAAAACCACAGCATTGTTAAAATCGGCTAGAACATTGGGAAGAGTCATGAAGACATGAGGAGACTTGCTCTCAGTCAAACTCCTGTAAAAGACCATCAACTAACGCTGGTGTAGAATCAAGAAAAGGAGGAAGAGGACTAACCAGTATTGAAGATAGGGTTGATGCCTCAATACGAGGATTCGAAAACGACATAAAAAAATAAAAAAGACTAATCACAGTGACCAGAAACAGCACAGACACCTCAACAGAACAACAATAGCTTGGAAACAGAAATGGAAAGAAAAACAACTGTTTGGATATTTCAAGCAACAAACGATCAAAATTCCATATCAGAAGACATGGGCATGGCTAAGAAATAGAAACTTTTAGATGTTTTCTAATAGTAGCACAAAACAACGTCATAAGGATAAACTATGTTAAAGCGAAAGTTAATAGGACGCAACAAAAAAGCAGGTGTTGGTCATGTGATGATAGAGATGAAACGGTTTATCACATAATAAGCAAATGCAGCAAATTAGCAAAAAAATAATAAAAGGCTTGAATTAACTAGCTGAGGAAGATGACCCATTGGAAATTGTGTTAGAAATTTAAATTTGAAATCTTTCTTGAAGAATGAGACTCACAAAATTCTCTGGAATTTTAAGACACAAACAGATCACCTAATCCCAGCCAGAGGACCAAACTTAGTGATAGTTAAGAAAAAAAAACCAGTCAAATTGTGAACTTTGACGTTCCGGCGGGCCACAGAATGAAAATCAAAGAAAGCGAAAAGAAAGACAAGAAGTCAAATCTTGCCTGAGAACTGAAAAAGCTCATGAACGTAAAGGTGACGGTGATACCAGTTGTCATTGATGCACTCGGAACGATCCATAAAGACTTGATAAGGGGGTTGGAAGAGCTGGAAATCTGAAGACGAGCCGAGACCATTCAAACTACAGCATTACTGAGATCGGCCAGAGTATTGAGAAGAGTCCTGGAGATTTGAGGAGACTTGCTGTCACTCAAACTCCAGTGAAAGACCATCAGCCAACGCTGATGTAAAAAAAAACTCACAAGGCGTAAAAATAATTATAAGTTTAAAAATCGGTTTAAATAGATGTGCTATTTAAACTCCTAGTTTATAAAAACAATAAGAAAGATAGAAGACAGGAGTATTGAAGAGATTTATGTTATTTAGACTTCTGCAATATAATTAAGCTCGTAGCTTAGATGGTGAAGAAGCAAGTACAGAAAACAAGGCTTCTCACCCCCCCCCCAAAAAAAACTGGAATTGAGTTTGAATCTCACTGAGAGCTTATCCTATATTGCTGTTTCCCATACGTGCTGTTCATCGCTGTCGTAGAAATAATGCCCCGACTGAGTTGCAATAGAAAGAATCTAAGATAAAGATGAAGAAAAATACTACTTATATTTAGGAATAACACCTTAAACAAAATAAATGCAATTATTTTAACTGAAAGTATACGTGGTGCCTTCAATAAGTTTCCAGACTTTCTTTTACAGGCATTTAAAATTGTCGTTGACTCTTGAAAATTCACTCTGTTATTGCTATACATCTTATGAGATGACTGACCAATTTTTATGATTTCAGGTTTAAATGAACAGCTACAGCAGCAATTGGAATTCATCCTACTAAAGCCTGATTGTCACAGCTGGTGAATTTCAAAAATGCAATCTGGACGTGAGGAAACTTTAGAAGAATGATATGCAATAAACTTGGAAAAATACCACAGAAACGTATGGAATGTTTCAGACTGGTTTTCGACCATCTTGCATGAAGCGAGCATCAGTTTTTGAGTGGCATAAGAGATTCAAGGAAGACAGGAAGTCTGTGATGGATGATGAGAGGTGTAGGAGGAGTAAGAAAGTCAGAACACCAGAGTTGATTGGCCAAACTGTTAGGGTTAGGGTTACTATGTTGAGGTTTTAAGGGAGTTCTGAAAGACATTCCTAGGGAAGAGGCCAGCACTCTTCAAATCCGGTCCGTGGCATTTCCACCCGGGCAATACACCAGTCCACAACCCCATCCTTGTCACAGACTATTTGAGCAAGATGGGCATCAAGACAGTTGTTCACCCTCCCTATAGTCTAGACCTTGCTCCCTGTGACTTTTGGTTATTCCCTAAATTCAGAGGCTGTCGTTATGAGACAATTGAGGAGATGAAAGGGCTGTGACGAAGATGATCGACACGATCACCCAAGAGAACTTCCATGGGGCCTTCCGGAAGTTGTTGGAACGGTAGAACAAGTGCATTGCAGCCAGAGGAGATTACTTTGAAGGGGGCTAGGATTTTATGTGTGTACTATCAATAAAAGTGCCCATACGAAAAAAAAAGTCTGGAAACTTATTTAATGATCCTCGTATTTTACTGGATAAAACATAGGAAGAAATTATGGAATCATTTACAATCTACATAAACGCATACTCAATTGCTTCTTTTTGGTTCTTCTTGGTTTTTATTGATTGCCTGAATTCTTAGAGGCATGGCCTTTACTCATTAAAATAATTTTTTTCATCGAACTCATCCAAACTTTTTTCAATAGTGGTTTCAGAATGTAGCTTTGTCATGGACAATTTCTTTATACATATTTATTTATATCTCGTCATAATTCTTTTCGGTCTGGACTGTTTGCTGACCATATCAGTATCATTGCTTTTTTTGGAGAAAAGCTCATCGGCAAGATACATTATTATTCTAAAAAATGTCTTCATTATTATCGAATCTACTTCCTATCAGTGGAATGAGAAACGTTTCTAAATTTTTCCTGTAAGGGAAATGAGAAGAAAATTTTTCTTTTTATAGGTATCAATCTTTATTGACACTACTAGAGAAACTTTTCAACATCATTGCCCTGCCTAATGAAGATTTGGATTTATAATTGAATCAAATCACTTTGATCAAATCATCCACACTCGATGACTGCTTTTCTGTAGCCTACTGCTATCTTTCTTTTTTTTTAGTTTTCGTTTGCTTTTGGTTTTTCTTTAAGTAAATGTTTATTTCTGCCAATTTTTTAAAGTTCTGTAACAAACTGCTTCTGACCATTAGTTTTCTTGTGCATTTTCTATTTTAAAAGCGGGTTCATTTCTAATTTTCTATCTTGGCTCATTAATGTCTACTGTACTCTTCCTGTTTGTTTTCTGTTAATGACTTTTCCTGAATTTAAATATAGCTGAATGAGGACAACCAACATATTTTGCATATTTAGGTTTCTCCTGATATTTCTTTTAGAAATCAAACGTAGAAAGTGATTACAGAAGTTTTTCTCCAATATTGTCATCCCATAATTTCACTGTTACTTAATCAAGAAAGTATACCGTTAATTTAAAGGATTTATCTAATTTTTCGGTATACAAAGTATGTCTGAAAAGTAACAGGACTAGTGTCACAAATCATTTATTTCAATTCCAAAGTAAAGTAATCCCCTTCGAGTCAATATACTTCTCTATCTTTCTCTTCCTCCCTTCTATGCACTGCTGTATGGATTCCTCTGAGATGTCCTTTAGCTCCGTCGTCCGAACCCTTTTTGATGGCCTCCGCGCTTTCAAAACAGGTCCCCATGCTGATCCCCTTGAAGTTGGGGAAAAGAAAAAGACATCACTCGGAGAAACATCTACTGAGTAGTGAGGTTGTTCCACTCGAGCAAAATGTTCTTCCTGGCCAGGAATTGCCAGATGCTCCTATCATTATAAACAAGTGCATTGTCATGGTAAGGCATCTATGATTTTTCCTTCCACAACTTTCGTCTCTTCTCGTGCTTTAAACAAAGCATAAACCAATAATCATCTTGTAAACTGGTTAATTGATCGTCTGGTCCAGTGGCAAGAACTTACTTTTGACGATGCTTTTCCCATTAAAGAATTTGATCAACATAATTTTGACTTTCTTGCTTTCTTCGGATTCCATTGACTACACTGGAGCTTGGTTTCCGGGTCAAACTCAAAAATTCATGTCTCATCACTGATGATGATTCTGCGAAACAAGTCTGGTTCACTTGGAAGACACTTGACACTTTTTATCATTATTCAGCAGTTTTGGGACCAATTTCGTGCAGATCTTTCACATGCCCAAATTTTCTGTGATAATCAACCAGACACACAGTCCTTTTTTTCATTTCCTGCTGACTTACGATCATTCAAAGAATTCACCTCCTAGCTCCCCTATTTAAACATCTTGCACCACTCAAAATTATGAGGGGTGTCCTCGTGGTGTAATGGTTAAAGCGATGGACTGCCGAATCGTAGTACGCGAGTTCATACTCCAGTCGCGCTATTACGTTCACTTTCGGGCAGATACCCTTGGGAAAGGTATGAACCTCCTCCCCTTATCCTCCCAGCTATGGGTTAAATAGTACCACTACTGTTCTTCTACGAGAATGGCTTTGGCATTAAATAACCTGCAAAGGTTAATATGCCATTAAACAAACAAACCAAATCAAAAGCATCTTTGTGCAACATAGTGTTATCTCCATATACTTGCTCAAGTATTTCCAGTGCTTGTGACTGAATTTTCAAAAACCGGGCAGAAAAATTTAGGTTTATTTGTTGCTAGTTGTTCATCGTTCGTTCTTCAGTGCTCCTAGCCGAACAACTTGAAAAGGGGATATAAACAAAGGCATGGGAAAAATGCAATGATTTCGGAAAGCTAAGATTACATTTTATGTACATCTAATACATTATATTCGCTAACTGAAACCGTTTATTTCTCTTTGGCCTTCGGTTCACACAGCACACCTAATCCAGTTACTTTTTACACAGACCTTTTACGTCATAAATACTGACTCTTCAGTTATGAAATAGGCACTGTATTGTGTAAGAATTAATGAACTCAGTAAAAAAAAAAAAAAAAACTCAGTGTGTATGATGATCAAAAATAAATTGTTCTGTACTTTCTAGTTCATACTCAATGTTTCCTAAATATGAAACTAAAGGTAAAATGAGAAAAAAGCAATTGGGAGGGACAAATAAAAGTTATCTTTCTGTTAGAATTAACGAAACGAACGTCGAAATAGTAAACAAACGTTTCCATAGGAAAGAACGATCACATAAGAAAAAGTCATTATGAAAATGTAATTTGGGTGGCCAGAAAATGTCATTAAAACAACACAACTTTACGACTGAATAATTGTGGAATTTTCTTTATCAACTTTTGCAAAAGATAAATTTCTGTTTTTGTTCTGTCATCAGAAGAATCCATTAATGATGTGGATACATATGGTTTTGTTGTCGTTGTTGTTGTTGTTGTTACTACCACTGCCATCTACTGGCACGAATATTATGGCCAAGAAAAAAAAAGATTAAGCATTGCATTGGAACACTAAAATACAGAGTAGAACGATAAAATTATCGTCCTAAAGAAAACAACACTACAGCTTTATTTTAAAACTTTTATTGAAAAAATCAATTCAGGTAACTTGATTATGTAGTAGAGCTGACATCTATTCAATGTAGCCGCCTTCAGCCTCGATACGGATCCGGAACTGGGAGCATGCCTTTTCCACAAGCGCCGGCGGGAGCTCGGCGAATACTCGGTGGATGGCGGCGATCAGGCTGACTTTGGTGTTGTGGGAGGTCATGTTGGTGATGTTCTCGACGTATGACCAAACGAAGTAGTCCAGCAGGTTCAGGTCGGGGGTGGAGGGGTTCCAGTGAGAGAAGGGTACAAAGTCGTAGCACTCCTTCTGAAGCCAAGCTCTTTGGACTTATGGGCCGGCGCCGAGTCTTGCTGCCACACCCAGGGTCCGCCACCGGCCACCTGATTGCACCAGGAGATCACCACACTCTTCAGCACATCCAAGTACACTTTGGTGTTGACTTTCAAGCCAACTTCGAAGATATGAGGTGGCATGATGTGGCCCTCATTGAAACCACACCAAAGACCATAAGCGTAGCCAGAAACTTTGTTTTCGTCACCCTTAGAACATCGATTGATAAAATCAAAGAAAACGGCTTCGAGCTGACAAAGAAAAGAAGCAGAAGGTACCCCTCAAAAACAATTACCGACGCCGACTACGCCGATGACATAGCGATACTGGCAAATACACCCAACCAACCCGAAACACTACTGAATAGTTTGGAACGAGCCGCCGCAGGCATTGGCCTCCATGTAAATGCACACAAAATTCACCTCCCTAGAAAGCAGCGTCTTATCAACCGAAAAGGACATGATGACTCTTACATTTGATATCGAACTAAAATTTTCCTCACGCACACACACACACACATACATAAAATTCCTTGAAACTAGTGGACAAATTCAACTACCTCAGGAGCAGCGTCTCATTTACAGAAAATGGCATTAATACGTGACTAGCGAAAATATGGTCAGGTTATAAGTCAGTCCTATCCGATGAAACAAAACGCATTTTTTTCCAAGCAGTAGTCTTGTCCATATTACAATATGGATGCATCACATGGACGCTAGTTAAACGCATAGAGAAAAAGCTTGACGGCAATTGCACAAGAATGCAACAATGATATTGAACAAAGCCTGTATGTAACATCCCACAAAACAAGAGCTGTACAGTCACCGATCACCCATCTCTAAAACCATTCAAATCAAACGAACAAGACATGCAGGGCACTGCTGGAGAATTAAGTGACGTTCACCTGTGGACTCTTTCACACGAACAAGCAGGTGCTGGACGTCCGTCTAGAAATTATCTACAACAGCTCTGTTCAGACACAGGATGTAGTCTAGAGGACCAGCCGAATGCGATGGACGATAGAGACGAATCGATTGGGTGAGTCAGGAAAATCCATGCTCTCAGCACGACATTATATATCTATATATATATATATATATATATATATTGTAAGAGTGTTGGTTGTCACTAAATCACTTTGTGGGTAAATCTCGAACCAAGTGCAACATAATATGGAGAGTGCTCAATATCTAGGATAGAGCTATTATATAATAATGATAAATAAATATATATTAGATATATATATATTTAATTCATGGGATATTGTTGGGTTGTAGACAAATATTATATATATATATATATATATATATATATATAAGATGGTCCACAGAGCCTTATTCTTTCTTTGGACCTACAACAACCATCTTTATATATATATATATATATATATATAATAATGATAAATAAATATATATTAGATATATATATATTTAATTCATGGGATAGTGTTGGGTTGTAGACAATATTCCATGAATTAAATATATATATCTAACCTATATATATATATATAAGATGGTCCACGGAACCTTATTCTTTCTTTGGACCTACAACAACCATCTATATATATATATATATATAGTAACCGGGCAAAATCGGCACGCAATAATGAAATTCTTATTGAAACACTATACTCGAAATGCTCAACCTTTAGAATAAAACTTTTTCTAATTTGCACTTAAATCATAATTTTATGGGATCTGTATCCGCGCTGAACGTAACTTTCAATCGTCTAATATAATGGATCCAATCATAAAGTAGTGATGACAATCTTTCAATCTTTCCTAAATAGAAGTATTAATATCATTACAATAAGAACCAACAAAGGTTCCCAGATCGTTTTGTATTCACAGTGGTGAGTATAAATAGAAAATAACAAATTTACTCATTTAAACATTTTCCATAATAAATTTACATATTTCTTCACGAGGTCCTCGTGGTATAATGGTTAAAGTGACAGACTGCGGAATCGCAGTGCGCGAGTTCGTACTCCAGTCGCGCTATTATGTTCACTTTCGGGCAAATACCCTTGGGAAAGGTATTATCCTTATCCTCCCAGCTATGGGTTCAATAGTATCACTACTGTTCTTCTCGGAGAATAGCTTTGGCATTAAATAACCTACAAAGGTTGATATGCCATTAAAAACAAAGAATACATTATTAATAATTTTGACTAGTATTATCTTCTACTATTCTAATTCCAGTTGCTTCGGGAAATATGGTGTACCTATTCAATGCTATAACTCCCTGGTTCACTCTAACCTGGATTAGTTGGGCATGTTAGGGTCCCATCAATGGCTCAAAAAGATTTGTTTGACAATTATTCGTATTCGATAGGCCCGTATACAAAAAAACTCTTAAAAAACAACAACGCAAAAATGTAAATATAACCAAACAACAAACGTGATTCACTAATCTCTAAACATAAAATAACTCTAGATGGGTTGGCATATCATTAAAATCAATCAATCATCATCATTTCTTTACACTGCTCCGATATAATTAATAATGTTTTAACACAACCGATTAATTTTTTTAAAAAGGGAAAAATTAAATGATGAAATAATTCAAATTATTATTTTTCTTTTGACTTCATAATTAGATCAATGTGGACTGACTCTGACTCGTATATTGTCAAGATATTTTTCTTTTCTTCATTTCGAGTTTTTAAAATGAAAGTTCCAAAGATTTTTATTTCGTATTTGAAATATTTAATCTATCTTAGAAATATGGCAGAGTTTGTCTATAGATGGCAAAACGTTTTCAAGTTGAGTGATTGAATTTTTTCAATAGCTCTGCAAAATTTGATATGCGTATTGATTAGACCCAGGAGAAAGTTTAACGTAAAAGATATTTGTCACGGGGATAGAAAGACTGGGTGAGAGAGAGAGTTATGAACAATAAATAAAAATCAACAAGAATCCATACGGTAACAAGACGTAATTAATATTACACTATTTTAAATTTCAAAACTTGAAAATAAAATTAACAAGCTTCCTTATTAAAATAATCATCCACGTCTTATAAAATATTATTATGTCTACATATAGTTATTCAAGCTAGGGATTAAATAATTACATCGCATTATTGCTTTAGTAAGTTTAATAATCATTGCAAACTATTTAATTTTGGTAAATTTCTGAAGTGTGATTCACTACATTGCAGTAAGCGGGTTCGAACTCCAGTCACGCTGTTACGTTCACTTTTGGACTAATATCCTTGGGAAACGTATGAATCTCTTTACACCCCCCCCAGCTATGAGTTACATAATATCACAACTGTTATTCTACTAGGATGGCTTTGACATTAAATAACCCACAAAGTTTGATATGCCATTAAGCAAAGAAATCAAAATAAACCAAACCAAAAATGATCTTATAAATATCAACAGGGGAAATTTTAGATGACCTATTTGAATAATTGAATTTGAATCATAAATCAATTAAGAAAGGATGATTATAATGTATTGATTTCCTTTTGTGATTAAGAGGGATTTATATTTCTTCAGTGAAAAATTGATTTAATCTATGGTTTTTAATTGTCTTCGTTTATTGGAAAAATGATCTTGACTGTGAAATCCTTAATAGAATCTCAGCAGTTGTCGGTGTATATGTATGTCATGGCTGTGTCAGGTTGATCGTCTCAATATTCACCCCCCGAGGCTTGGTTAGGGTCAATATGGACACTTTACTCAAGTTGGCTCATTTTTACGCGTGCAATCCCCAGTCATGTGGGCGCCATTTGGAAGATAAACAGTTCTATTCTAGAGCAAAAATGACTTAAAATATTCACCAGTGTTGCTGCAGGGCTTATGTCCTAAGGCTGAGGTAACCGAACCATTCACAAGGAAGCAATGATACCCGCCGGTTAATCGTCAGCCAAACATTAACGCTTTTTTTTATTCCTATTTTTGAGAAGAAAGAACAGCGGAAAAAGGTCTATGCGCTTTCTTTCATCCATTTTATTTCATTGTTTGCCTGAAGAGCAGATCTGATAAAAAGTGATCATTATTGGCCCTAATATATCATACAGTGTCAATTGATGCATCGCAGCCAGGTCAATTCTCTTAAGACTTTTGAACAGCTCTTATGTACGTTGTCGAGTATATTTATCAAATTATTGTTATATTAAATAGACTTGCTTGATTATATGCAAAAAATGTATAAACAAATTACAGAGTGTTAACATGCATTTATTTGATGATTCTTCCGATATATGAATAAATAAATACATATTTAGCTGAGTATGTCATGTTTTCAAAGATGTTAGAATCTATTCAGAAATATTACACAAATACGCAGTTTAATTTTGATAAAAATGTTTTACTTGTTCATTTGACAATGATACTATCAATTATTTGCCAGAAGCTAGAATTGTAAAAGATTTAGTTTTTCACTGGGTGACTCACACTTCTTACTCCGAGTCCAACTAAGCAAAGCTTAGTAAATGGCATCAATTATTTAGTTGTATGTCAAAAACCAGGGAGAAGAATATTAATTCCTGATAATTATCATTAATATTATTATTGTTGTTGTTACTGATGAAATCGTACTATAAGCAGTGTGTATCATAACCATTATTAGTAAAATTGAGAGCAGTAACTTGCCCGGTCGGTTGGGGCTGTAGAATATACTGACTGCACCTCTGCAGAGAGGTAAGACCCCACCTCAACGAGTGTCCTGCACATGACACTAAACAATCTGATGGTGAGGTTCCAGTTATGATGGAGCTTTGAGGAATGCGGAGTACCCCTTCATTGCCATCGCTCCCAGGTCCACTCTGACCCGGAGTGGTAGCACCTGATAGGGCCCTACCTATGGGTTAAATAGAACTAACAGCATACTTATGCTAAACTGAATTGCTTGAGTAAACTGAATAGCTTGAAATAGAAATGTTTTTGACAATTAATTGGCCCAGCGGTTAGAGTGTTCGCCAATGGCCCGGGAGACCTGGGTTCAATCCCAGGTCGAGTCATACCAAAGACTTTAAAAATGGAACTTGATACCACCTTGCTTAACGCTCAGCATTATAAGGTACGGTTCAAGGGTAAAGTGGAGCAATCCTGGGAATGGAGTAGCGCCCTCCCCTACACCTTGGTGTAGTAGCTATCGAAAAGGGAGCCTTCGGGTCGCCCTCGACTATGGTAGCTAACTTTACTTTACTTACTTACATTTGGACTGCGTGTTTGTTCTTAACTGAATTATTTGAAATAGAACTGCTTTTCGACAGTAAAACTGTATTTACACTTAACTGAATTGTTACATATAACTGCTTGAATAGTCTGAAATAGAAATGTTTTTGACTATTAAACTGTATACTTATGCTAAACTGAATTGTTTTAAATAGAACAGATTATTTACATAAAAATGGATTTGGCGTTAAATAACCTACAAAGGTTGATATGCCATAAAACCCAACAAACCAAACCAAACTTGAGAGCAGTAACGTTTACTTTAAATAAATAATTTCCCCTTAAACTTATATTGAGGAATAAGAATATACCTGTTCACGCAAGCACATATGTGTGTGTGAAATTAGTTGATCTTATCGATCCAAAATTTTTGGATTTATTTAAAGATACAGTGGGTTCTTAAATATTCAGAACAATTTTCAATGTTCTATGTATGTGTTTTCCTCTGCACTCATTTCGTTATTCGCTTTTTAGACTTTGTTTATAAGTCTGCAACCCAAGTTTCTTATTTCGATTTTATTTTCTTTGTTTATTGCAGTGCACACGTGTTTGTGTGCATGCAATTTTTAAGTGCAGATGTTCGATGAAAGTTTTAGATGCACCACTTGAATGGATTCAATTGAACAAGTTTACTCCATTATGAAACGAAAATTATATAACGATCATAATGATAGAATTATAACAAAAACAACGACGAAAATTAATGTCGACTCGTAAACCTGTTGAGTTTTGTAAAAATGACCCATAAACATAGTGATGCTTCTATTCAGGAACAATTCAAAGATTCTAAATTGCATTCTATAGTTGTCCCCCCAAAATGATCACTCAAGTTTTAAATTGGACTGGAAATTGCTCTATTTTCTAAAAGTATTTGATGTACTGTTTTTACTTGGTTACAACTACACACACACGCATATACAAACATACACACACACGCACACACACACACACACACACACACACACACACATATATATATATATATATATATATATATATATATATATATATATATATGTGTGTGTGTGTGTGTGTGTGTGTATGTGTATGTGTGTATGTGTGTGTATGAAGATAATGAGAATTTTAGTAATAAGGAAATTAAACTAACCATCTGGGATATTTTTCGTATAAATTTAGGTAAGTAAAATATTTTTTACCATTCAACAGTAAATTAAAATACTTTCCCTTTGTTTAAAGAAAAAAAACAACTATAAGTTTCATATGAATCAAAGATTGTATAATTATTCTCAAATGCTGTTGCACTAAATTTGTTAAATATCGACAGCAGCAAACAGGTGAATTTCTGTTAGGTTTCTTCCTTATTTTAATTACTTTTTATGCCTACTTTCTTCAGTTTCAACGTTTTATTTCCGTTTTCTGGAGGCTTAATTTTTTTTTTTTTTCTGGTAGAATGCCCTCATATTAGCATTAATAAACGGTCTCTCTGATGCAGCAAAACACTAATCCCATGAGGTTTGCAGATATTGTATTAGCGCTAATGATTTCAAGAAAGCGGCAGTTTGAAGTGGAGTTGGTCGACGATAAAGGACACTGACGAATGAGCAGGGGACAAGTCGGGAAAATGGCACAGGTAAAAAGGAAAGGGTGAGAATGAGAACAGAAATAAATTTAGAGAACAAAAAAAAAAGCCGGGTTTTGTACAGAAAAAAAAAAGGAAAAAGCAAAGAAATAATAGACAAATAAAAAGAAGAATGAGATAATTGTAGAAGAAAACTCTATGATTGAAGTAGTGATATGTACATAGATAGAATGGGGGTTGGCATAGAGGTGAAATGGCTTTTTTAATCATTGTAAAAGGAGAAAAACAAAAAGCAAAATGCAAAAAGGAAACAGTAGATAGCAAAGATCGGTAGGCGAGGAAGAAAAGAATTAAATAGGAAAAGATGAATAAAGAAATTGAGTGAGAGAAAAAGCGAAAGAGAAATCGGTCGGGAAAACCAATTGATGAGATTGAGTGAGATGAAGGAAGAGGGAGATGTGGTAATTCTGGACGGAAGAGATGAAGGCAAAAGGTATGTGTGGAGAGCGGGTTGAATCGCTTGCATTGGGGCTAGTCATTTAGGCGGGAGCTCCGGGCGAACGGGCCGGCGGCGGGCAGGGTCGGGCGGCGACGCCTAAGGGTGTTGTTAGCAGGCAATTGCCTTCAAGCGTCTACATACGCGCACACAGACACTTGTTATTATATTGTTTTGTGTTTTTTCTCCTTCCGTTTGTCATCTATGCGAATAGCGGATTTGTTATGTTCTGTCTCGGCTCAGTGTAGCGTACGTCGTATTTAGAAATGGACACCAAAATTAATGCGTCCTTCGTTTTATTCAGCTTGTTCATGAAAGTTCGTCGCACAAAAGAAACTGTAACGAACTTTAGAAAACCTAGATAAATATCTGCAGGCGCTTTTCGCCTAAGTCTCATCATGGTTACCACATGGTCATTTCACAGACCTTTCTCTTCTTGGAAGCGATCTCTCGGAATATAAATTAAAATCTGATTTGATAGGGGCAAAGATAACCTTTTCAATTACCTTTCCCATTTTCTCTTATTCTTTCCTCACAGTTACATCTCTTTCAATCACTTCGAAGGATTTTGTGAGAAAACACAGCCGATAACAGAAAGATGCAAGTGATTCTTACTACAATATTTATTCAGTATCATGTTATCGTCAAATTTGTGTATTGAAACGCACTTTAAGAGAAAATCCCAAAACACAGTCTGCTTATGTTCTGATATGCATAAATGATTATGTTTTCACTGTGTGTATTGTCAAATTCGAGCGCACAACCAAAATATGGATACATTTTGAATTCATAATTCATAACACTTCACAACAGATTTGGTTTGTATTATCTATTGCGTACCTGTGCGTGCGTTATTAAGAGTGTGTTTCAGACTAGGATCTCTATTTATATATTACCTGCTTCAATTTTATGCAGATTAGCCCAAGCAGAATTGTTTAAGAAGATATTTTTGCAAGTATAAAGTGTTGCAAAAGTTAAGACATTCAATTAAGAGTAAGCTGACAATGAAGACTTCATCTGATTGTTATTTAGTAAGTGCTATTTAGAGTCTTCTCTTCTGTTTTCTTTGCCCGCCTACTTCTTTTAAGTGTTCACATCTCTCTGTACACATCTCTTTTCGTACTTATATGTATTTATCAATTGGAACAAAGTAAAGTATGTTGGTTTTAGTCGGTTCGTAAAAGCCCTTGGCCACCAGCAGCTGGAGACGAAGTCGAGATGAATGTCAACCACCGCCACAGTTAAAAGTGCCAGCGGCGGCAGAGGCGGCGGCCGCGGTGGCGGTGATGGTGGCGTTCGTGGCTGACGTCTACTTGCCGACGATCTTTCATCATGAATTGTTAAAAAATAAACATTGTCGATTTCTCGCGCTTTTTGATTATGACTTTTGACAAATGTTTTTTTTTTCTTTCTTTTCCTGTTTCATAAATCGAGTGTTTTGCTGACATTTTCACATTTTATCAAATGATCGCAACATTAACCGGTCCATCGTCATATACTGACAACATTTCCATTTGATTCAGTTATGTGTGCTCAGACTCTATTTCTCTTTCAATTTCGTTTTTCTTTTTTTTCTTTTTCCTTTTTTTTTTTTTTTTTTCTTGCGTCTACAAAATTATCTTCATATGGAAACCAAAGGAATTAACGGAAAACTATCTGCATTGATAATTGGAAAGAGTTGGTTTGTCTGTCCTCCAGAGACGGCCAAACTTGGTATGCGATCTTATTTTACCAAGGTACAAGTTTAACACAAAAAATATCCCTTGGGGAAGCTCTCATCGAGCGGAGTCTCTTACAATAAACAATAATCAGCAGAAAACCATGTGGCTGCAAATGTAACTAATGATAAACAAACTTCTAATAATGTTAACGAATTATTTGTCATGCTAAAACTATTATTTAATTTAACCTTAATAATTTAGTTTATATGAAGTTATTTAACCTGGATATGCAACCTATATACATACCATTGTTGCTTAATTATTTCTTACAATACGGATGTAAGTAAAAGTAAGTTGGCGACCGTAGCCGAGGGCGACCAGAAGGCTCCCTTTTCAATAGCTACTACACTGAGGTGTAGGGAAGGGCGCTACTCCTTTCCCAGGATTGCTCCACCTTACCCTTGATACGTACCTTATATTGCTGAGAGTGAAACAAGGAGGTATCAAGTACCATTTTTAAAGTCTTTGGTATGACGCGACATGGGATTGAACCCAGGTCTCCCGGTCTATTTGCGAACACTCTACCTACTAGGCCAATGATGTTTAAATCGATAACTCTCTTAAGCGTCACTAATTTAAATTTTCTAAGTATTTCGCAACAAAATAATATGAAAAATATAAATCGTTATTTTTTTTCTTTTATGCGGATTTATCTTTTAGGCAATTCGGCGTAAACTTCTAATTGAGAGCAAACATGGAAAATAGTCATTATTCAAGAAATGAAATAAGTAGAAGAGATGTTTTATGCTTAGTCTCACCATATCTGCAATTCAAGTATTGACCTCTTATCCAGCGTGTTCACCACTGGTCCGGAAGACCTGGGTTCAATCCAAAGTCGTGTCATACCAAAGACTTTAAAAATGGTACTTGATATTTCCTTGCTTAGCACTCAGCAATATAAGGTACGTAGCAAGGGTAAAGTGAAGCAATCCTGGGAAAGAAATAGCGCCCCCTATACCTCGGTGTAGTAGCTATAGAAAAGGGAGCCTTCGAGTCGTCCTCTACTACGGTCGCTAATTTTACTTACTTAATTGACTCCAGAACACACACACACACACACACACACACACACACACACACGTGTACTAATACGCATATGTAGATAATAGCTGATACTCATTAATTATAGATTTTTCTGTGTGAATTTGTAGATATTGGTAAAATTTAATAAAGAAAATATTTTTTGTATTTAAACTAATATTCAAAGGTTCGCATAAGAGATGCCGACAGTCATAGTGTGAAAATGCTTCTTTTTATGCTAGTCTTTCTTGAATGGTTGAAAAAGAAATAAACAAACTGGGTTGAAGGACAAAAGCTTTGCGGGATATTGTTGAAATACAAATATACTTATAATTTTCATTGTATTAAAATATCCCCATATAATTTGCAATGTGAAGAAAACTTACTTTAATCACTGCTCGGCTTTATTCTATGTATCTTAACAGCAGAAAAAGATACGTTTTTCAATCAGATTCTTAAAATTTAATTGGATTGTCTCAAAAAGCAATTTGTTTCTTTCAAGAAAATGTTCTCAATATGCGATTTTGTCAAAGAAAACCACACTATCATAAAAGAAATCTTAAAAGTTACAAATTAAAATATAGTATTTTGTAATAGGTAGCCCATGCATTTACCATATGATAGCTGCTTTCTGGTGTAATGGCTAACAAGCTTGTCTAGGAAACTATTGTTACTAAATAACGAGTTCGATTCTCACTAAGTGTCTCATCTCTGCACTCTGTGCAAAATCTTATAATGCTTAGATTTTATAAAGGCTTCTCTCATAGTGTAAGGGGTTGCGAGCTAATATAACCAACCATTGAAAGTGAGTTGGATTCTCACTCAGTGTCCCATACTAGAGGTTTTGTAACAAAAATTACTAAACTCAGACTTTGTTTTTTGTTGTTTTCTTTTTCGTTATAATTCCATGACCAGTCGAGAACCATAGATATTGTAACCATTTTGAAGCCTAGTGTGTTAGACAAAGCAAAACTGAGTATATTCTTAATGCCGGTCCATTCAGCTGAGAGAAAAAAGGGGAGAGAGAGCTGCAAGTATCCCCCCTCTCTCTCTCTCTCTCTCTCTCTCTCTCTTTCTTTCTTTCTTTCTATATATATATCTATCTATCTATCTCCATATATTGAATACAGAAAAATAATTACATTATAATTGTTAAAGCTTTCAATTTTCTTTTAAAACTAAAAATAATTTTCAAAAACTGCAGAATTTTAATGTCAGTTCACATTTAAATAAACGAATTCATAACCTCAGAATACTGGCGGGAAAAAATGAAATTCTTTCTTTCAAATTAGCCAGCATATTTTTTTATTCATTCATTTATTTATTTATTTCATTTTTATCAATTTATTTTTTTTTACTCCTGAAAGAATAAATACTCTTTACACAATGAAAAAGAAACAACGTTATAATTTATCAGCTAAAAATTCGTTGATTATCGTCAGTAAGTGGGTAAAAAATTGTTTTTAATTTTGTCCCCTAGTTCAGCACAGAGAAGGAAAGGAATGAGGAAGAATGTATCATGAAACTCTTTCAAGTTTCAGTTTTTAATCTGGTTTTGAACAAAAAAAAACAACTTCTCCCAGGAGGATGTCCACATACGACATGAATGTTTTCATAATGACATCTCTCTATTATGAAAATTTTCCTTTTGTTTGTAAGTAACCGAAGCCCAGCAAAATCAGATTCCTCATAGAGAAATCTGTTGTTGGGAAATGTAATAAATGTTATTTTTAATCATCCAAATTCTTGATAAAACGGAGATAACTATGAAATACTACTTAAAATATTTCCCTCTTTCCTAAATAGAAGCAGAAGCATCATCATGGATCTCTGTTACAACAAAAATACAATGGGTTTGAGGTTTAGCTTTGGATCAATGAAATTAAAATTTTAAAAAATTGCATGAAATTGATAAAAGAGGAGTTTTATCTTGAAATGAATTACCTGATAATTTGTTTTTTTTTTGCATCAAGAGCAACATTTATAGTAACAATCGTATATTTCCGTCCCGCATCATTGTATTTACTGAGGGCCTCGATGAAGTTTGAAACACTTCTGGATATCGAATGTTTTTTTCTGAAATTATGTTTAGAGTTCATTGCAGTCAAACCAAAGATAATTGTCGACTCATATAAGCGTGCCGGCAAGCACACACAAGCAGAGAAACATACACACACCTATATGTACACAGAAATGTGTTATTAGCAAGTTTAAGTGCCACGTTGCCTGGAGGTAAAATTGGCCGTAAGATAATCATTTTGCTGATTCCCTTTTAATGCAGAGAAAAACTGCAAATATTGAAGTGGATTTCTTTGAACCTCTACTCTTAGCTGTTTAGATGGATCAAAGTTCAAAGTGCTATATTTATTGTTTTAACAAAATTAAATACATCATAAATTTTAACGCTCTTAAATATTAAACGAAATAAGTTGGTCTGTCAGTTAAGCTGACAGCCTATTTCTCTTTCTCACTATATATATATATATATATATATATATATATATATATATATATATATATATATATATATATATATATATATGCTCTCTTCATATGAATCGAGCTCTCGATAGCCGTTAAGCGGATATATGTAAAAAAAAAACATTATAAATTTCCTTCGCTCACGCTAGTTTCCTTGTGGCTGACAGGTAGAATCTTGAATTGGTGTTTGAGCCAACCAGGTTTCGATCCCAGCTTCGGGAATCTAGCCACGCTGAAGAGTTCTGATAGAACGAAGCAGGTCTATCTGTGGATGACAATATATATATATATAATATATATATATATGAGTGTCTGTATGCACGCGCGCACGCAAACGTACTTTTGTACGAGCATGATATGACACAAGGTCAATTTTTAAGCGAACTTAACAGATTTTCCTTGCCGACACCAGTTGCCATACCAAATTTAAAAGTCCCAATCTACTTTTCGATTTGTACATAGGTGAAGGAAGAATAATTGGATTTATACCATTCTCGAGAGTATTAGCACTATATATACCTTTCCCGTGAGTATTAGCACTATATATATATATATATATATATATATATCGTGAACCGACGTTGAAATCCCGTCGTGTGACACCGTTTGCACCATGATGATATGTTTAGAAAGAAGTTGAATATCCTAATTAGAATTCCACAGTTATCTTCGTTATGTCAAGAATTTTGAATGATTTAGAAATAATATTCAAAGCGAATGAAGACCAAAAAATAATCATTGAGATGTAAATTGTAATGGAAATGGTTTTATTCTCTAAGTTAAAGGATATTGCTTTCGGGAAATCTTGCTCTGATGTCTCATTTTTGTTTGAATAACGATCGCATACATATTTACACTCACACACACACAAACATAAGAATTTTAGATGTATTGATGTATGTATGAACGCATGTGTCTCGGTTTGAATGTGGATGTTGTAGAGAATGAATGTTGATGAGATGTGTGTGTGTGTGTGTGTGTGTGTGTGTGTGTGTGTGTGTGTGTGTGTGTGTGTGTGTGCAACACAAATAACCAAATGGAGAAACTGAAGAAGAGAAATTGAAGCTTAATGATAAAACTAACAGCCATAAGAAAGTCTAAGCATTAAACTCGGACCCGTAAGCAATATCTTCTTATTTTCAATATGGCAACCAGACAGTGGTCTAATGGTTAGAGTGTTCGCTAATGGCTTGGGAGACCTGGGTTCAATCCCTGTCGAGTCATACCAAAGACTCAAAAAATGATACTTGGTGTCTCCTTGCTTAACACTCAGGATTATAAGATATGTTTCAAGGGTAAAGTAGAGCAATCCAGGGAAAGGTGTAGCGCCCTCCCCTACACCTTAGTGTAGTAGCAATCGAAAGGGAGCCTTCGGATACCCTCGACTACGGTCGCCAAGTTTACTTACATTTTTATTTTAATATTCAAGAATCGCTTATTATTTAATACAAAAAAGAGGAAAACCAAAAAGGTAAAAACAAAGCAAACAAGACTGAATGATATTGAAATAGATTTAAAATTTTGCCTTTTATTGAAATAGATTTAAAATTTTGCCTTTTATTGAAATAGATTTAAAATTTTGCCTTTTATTGAAATTTTGTAGGTTTTGCTTTTTTTTTTTTTTTTTTTTGTTTCTTCTTTTTAATTGATATTTTCTTTCTTTCTTTCTTTCTTTCTTTCTTTCTTTCTTTTTGCATCTAAAACATAATTTAAAAGAATATCTACAGTAAACGATTTTCCCCCAATAATTTATCGGCAACTAATTTTAAGTTTATTTATTTACCCTGTTTGTATGTTCCCAAATCAAATATTCAGCAAAAATGGAACATCTTAGTGAGATTTTCTTTTTTTTATTAAAGCAGTAGACTAAAAAGACGCTAACTTAGAGAATAAAACAATTTCTATTCTTGTTTGCCATTGAATTATAATTTCAGTGATGTCTTAGTTTACTCTGATTGTCAGTTTCCATCTATCTATCTATCTATCAGATTTATCTCTCGCTAATAACTAAGGACGGTAACAAATCTGAGAAAGTGAAAGTTGGTGAAATTATTTTAGTGTTCTTCTGACCCTTTTACATTCTTTATATTAAATAAAAATACCCGCAATATTTTTTGTTAAGAATCATATCAAATATGACACCGAGGAGGAATATGTAATATGTGTGTGGGTCTTAGCAAATTGTTTAATCGTATAACATTTGCCAAGCTTCGACCTGGGGCAGTTGAATACACCAACTGCTTCTTTGATGAGGGGTAAGACCACCCCCAACGGGTGTCCTGGATATGATGGTAAAGTTCCAGAAATGCTGGAGCTTTGGGGAATGCGGAGTACCTCTTCATTGCCATCACTCCCAGGTCCACTCTGGCCCAAAATTGTACCACCTGAGAAGGGTCCCATCTATGGCTTGAATAGAACTAAACTGTAGTTTCTTGAGTTTACTGCTTTCGCCATTTAAACCGCGTATTTATGCTAATTTGAATTGCTCGAAATAGAACTGTTCTGACATCTAAACTGTGTAATCATGCTAAACTGAATTATCTGAAATAAAACTGTTTTGACATTAACTCTGTGTAATGCCCAATCGGTTGGGGCTGTAAAATACACCAACTGCTCCTCTGCAGAGGAGTAAGACCCCCACCCACAAGTGTCCTGGATATGACACTAAACAATCTGATGGTGAGGTTCCAGTTATGCTGGAGCTTTGGGAATGCGGAGTACTCCTTCTTTACCATTGATCCCAAGTCCACTCTGGCCCGGAATGGTAGCACCTGATAGGACCCTATCTATGGTTAAATAGAACTAAAATGCATACTTATGATAAACTGAATTGTTTGAATTAGAACTGTTTGACTAAACTGAAATGTTTTTGACAATTAAACTGCGTACTTATGCTAAACTGAATTGTTTGAATGGAACTGTTTTTGACATTAAAACTATACTTATGCTAAACTGAACTGTTTGAAACAGAACTGTTTTGACATTAAACTGTGTGTAAACAAAATTCATACTTATACTAAACTGAATTCGTTGAATTAAAATTGTTTGAATAAACTGAATAGTTTGAAATAGAGATGTTTTTGACAATTAAACTATTCACTCATTCTAAGTTGAATTGTTTGAAATAGAACTGATTATTTGCATATAAATGTATTTAAATAAAACTAAACTGCGTACTTATGCTGAACTGATATCTTTAATTAGAACTTTTTGAATAAACTGGATAGTTTGAAATAGAAATATTTTTGAAAATTAAACTGTGTACTCAAGCTAAACTGAATTTTTTGAAATAGAACTGACTATTTACATAAAAATGGATTTGGCGTGAAATAAACTACTAAGGTTGATATGCCATAAAACCAACCAACCAACCTTCGACATATATAAATGTTATCCCATTAGTGGCATTTGTGTAATCAATTAAAAATAAAGGATCCCCCACCACGGATGATCCTACCACCTTTCAGATCATATCTATCTAATACAGTTATTTCTTATTTTGTTTTAAAAAGCAAATTCTGTTTCTCTCAAGTGACAGTTGTGCATGTAAGCCTGCAATGTTGCTATGTTCTGTTTCTCACTGTTCATTGGTATCTTGCTTCGTGTCAATTAGAGAGTGGGCATAGACGAAAAACAGAAGGTGACAAATATCTGGTTAGGTGTTGGGCATTCATTCGGCGCCTCTCTCGCGTAGGGAACGAATGACAAGAGCAGGTGTGTGCAGGCATGCAGAACAAATTGCACCCGGTTAAGGCATCTAGTTAGGTAGAGGCTTGCATATGCAGACATGTGGAACAAATCATTTCTCTTCCATGGAGCCGGGTTCAGCCTCACTCATCCAGCGTTACCACAATTCACGCTAGGGAGATGGTTCAATGGAACATTTGATGCTTCACTTCACAATCTAGAAAAGGGGCAAGTTGGGCGGATATTAGGAAGGAGGAGACAACTATAGCCTTCCACATGAAAATACCCGCAATATTTTTTGTTTTTTCTTTTGCAAGCGATTTGATAGATGGGTGACTCTTGCTTCTTTTCTTATTCATTGTGTGTATGTGTTTATAAGCGCGCTTACTTGTGAGTGCATTCACTGCTAGTTATTAGCACGCTTTTTGATGATTGAAATGTTTCTATTGTACTTTTATCTCTATTGTTATACCTTTATTCTACAATTCACAAAGTTTCATATTTATTTGTAGCATAAATTTAACTGAATACTTAAATGCTTTTGCACAAACGTTTGTTCATTAACGCATATAGGATACATAGCTATATATTCGCAGTTATACATACGCATATAGGATATATTCTTATACATTGGCAAAATATAAATACTTTCATAAATGTATGTTTAATATTTCTATTATGTATTTGATAAAACATTAGATGCTTTAAATTTCTTGAGCTACTTTGGAAGATTATTTCGGAAAAATCAAAAATAAACTTGCAATAATCAGCTTTGTATTATATGTATTATTTTGCTATTTTAAATTGTTTTTATACGGATGGTTTCGAATATATTGAAGGTTGGTTGAGTTTTATAGCATATCTACCCTTATGGATTGTTCAGTGCCAAATCCTGATGATATATATATATATATATATATATATATATATATATATATATATATATATATATATTATGTGTATGATTTATAAGCGAATTGTTTGTAGGGAACATACTTAAACAAGCTAGAGCTCATTTGTTTGTTAATTGAGTTTTATGGCATATCTACCCTTATGGATTGTTTAATGCCAACTCCCGTTTATATATATATATATATATATATATATATATATATATATATATATATATATATTATGTGTATGATTTGTAAGCGAAGAGTGTGTAGGTAACATACTTAAACAAGCTAGAGCTCATTTCTTTGTTGGTTGAGTTTTATGGCATATCTACCCTTGTGGATTGTTTAATGGCAAATCCTGTTTATGTAAGCGAATAGTTTGTAGGTAACATACTTAAACTAGATAGAGCTCATTTGTTAGCACAGAGTTCAATAGTTTTAAGTACAGCAAATGGTTAAACTGTTCTGCTTGACCCATTGATGAGAATCATACAAGTACTACCAATCCTGGTCAGAGTCATGGAAGTCATGGCACTTAAGAGGTACTCCACATTACCCAAAGCTCTAGAACTGAAGCCTCACCATTAAATGCAATTTAGTGTCGTAATCAGGACGCTCTTCCCCCTTTACAGTGATCCCCTTTAAAGCCGCTGTCGACTGGAATAGAAAAGACTGATTTAATACTATCGTTTCTTATACCAATTCTTAATGGGTTTTTTTTTATATCAAAATTGTATATACATATATGTATGTGTGTCTGTACATCTATCTGTGTGTCTTCCTCTGATTGTCTCTTTTTGTGTCTCTGTCAATATCTGAGCGAGAGAGAGAGAGGTGGGGAGAGAGAATAAAATGTGAGCTGAAAATGGTTGGAATCAGAGAAAAAAAGGCTTCTTGGAAATCATATATATATATATATATATATATATGATTTCCAAGAAGCCTTTTTTTTACGTATTTTCAATGGAACGATAACTGAATTAATAGGCTCGAATATAAGTTTTGAATTTAAAATTTTAATTTTGAATTTTGAATTTAATTTAAGATAAGTATTACTGTATCCTTACGTAAGATTATTAAGGAATGATGTACTTCCCTAAATTATTATTAAATCTGGAGTTTTAAGTTGAAATGTATTTAGAATTTGAAAATTTAAAATATTAATTTACTATAATTCCAACCGGTAATAAAAACAAAAACTGGAAGTCGCCTAAATGGGGAGAAAACTCTTAACCCCTCTTCTACGATCTCCCGCCCTTCTTTCCTGTGTCTATTCTGAATTATTTTATCCATTAGATCTGAAGAAGTCCGGTTAATTTTGGTGTTATTGATTCATATCAATACCCATAACAGGATGGAAATAAATTTATAGTCCAAATGTGACCGGTTTTTGTTTTTCCTAAAGAAATATATATATATATATATATATATATATATATATATATATAACTATATTTTTGGTACATGAGAATTTATATAAAGAGATTAATAAAATCATTTGTAAAAAGAGGGGGAACTATTCTAAAAGTTCCTCTTTTTATATATATATATATATATAATTCAAAATATTATTTCGAAAATTGATTAGACACCAAGTGGTTTTGTATGTAGCGGGATAAGTGAGAATTGTGAAGCTATCCGATTTATTGGGTTTCCCATCCAATCTCAGTGATCATTTTGCAACAGGAATATCTTTCATGCAGCATAATGACCAATCGACTTCCTTATCTTGAAAAGTTCAATTGAAACCATAAAAGCTATCTTGATTAATCAATTCTGAATTATAATTACAATTTAATTGTAAAATTTTCACTCGAAACTGATCTGGTAACATCTAAAATATTCTCAAGAGAAGAAGCACTTGTAGTAAAACGGTTATCGTCATACGAAATAGACCAGGCGAACCGAGTTCAAAACCTGATCGTGGCTGTTTGCGCTTCAAATTGTGCTAATACCCTCGGGAAAGGTGTGAATTTAGCTAGTCCCCTCCATCTATTAGTAAATAGTAGGGTTGACTCATATCTTTAACCTTGGTATGGCAACTGGACTAGGTGAAAGAAAACTCTACTAACCAATTAAACTCTCTGAAAAATCGACTTTGTATCATATCCTGCTCGTGCAAAAGGGTTGAATAAATATATATTCCCGTTAAAGGCTTTGGTTTCACTTTCTATGATAATGACGTATTGACATAAAATATTCCCATATATGGAAGGTAAAAAGAGTGATATCCATACGAACTACATTTTGGTAAGAATGCAAATAAGGTTAACATTATCTTTTTCATAGGAAGAATAATTAAAGTAAAATTGGCAACCGTAGCCAAGAGCGACCCTAAGGCTCCCTTTTCAATCGCTACTACACCGAGGTGTCGGGGAGGGTGTTAATCCTTTCCCTGAATTGCCACTCTTTACCCTTGATACGTACCTTATAATGCTGAGTGATAATCAAGGAGGTATCAAGTACCATTTTTGAGACTTTGGTATGACTCGACCGGAGATTGAATCCCGGACCCCCGGGCCATTAGCGAACATTATACCAGTGAGCTTGGCCCATCATATTTGCTCATGATATAGATACATTATCACCTCATAAATGCACATCAATTTGTGTGTGTGTGTGTGTGTGTGTGTGTGTGTGTGTGTGTGTGTGTGTGTGTGTGTGCGTGCGTATGTAGGTGCGTGATTTAGGGAGAAACATTTTAAAGGGTTGTATATTTAACTTACAGGACAACCTCTGTTTCTAAATTTGTCAAGTTTAATTAGAGTCAAGTCTGACAATGTTATCTTTCTCTGAAAGCATTTATTTCGGAAATAAAGACTTAGGAAAGAGATTTCTTGCTCCGGATATAACTAAAATATTACATTTTTTTATTTAAATTTAGATGTAAATATGATCATTGTTGAATCAAATCAAATAAACGAATAAATCCGAGAAAAAGAGTAAAGCAACAAAAAATCAACAAGAAAGAGCAGTTTATTTTCCCTAACGTTTATTGAATCCAAAATCTATATGGTAACAAACCGGTCTTGTGTACCTGATGAAATTTTCCATTGAAGTATGAAAAGGCTGCTTAAGTTTATCTATCTTGGACATTTTTTTTTTTCGTGAAATGTTTTTCCAATGATTATTCTCAACACGTCCTGAAACTAATTTCAATACTCTTGGGGGTGCTAGCACCCTCAAGTCGGGAAATACTAATATCGAGGAAAACATACTTATTACTTCAAAAGTAATTGATCTGGTTATGAAAAGATATATCCCTAATTGCTAAAAAGGTTATGTGCTGGCTTTATTTAAAATAGGGTTTTAAAAAAATACATAGTTTCAATATTTTTAACTTATAAAAAATTAAATGTCAATAAATGTCCGGTTTCATGTCATCATAAACAATTTGTTATTCAAATTTGAAGAACTTGCCTCCAGCGGTTAGAGTGTTCGCCAATGGCCCGGGAGACCTGGGTTCAATCCCGGGTCGAGTCATACCAAAGACTTTAAAAATGGAACTTGATACCACCTTGCTTAACACTCAGCATTATAAGGTACGGTTCAAGGGTAAAGTGGAGCAATCCAGGGAATGGAGTAGCGCCCTCCCCTACACCTTGGTGTAGTAGCTATCGAAAAGGGAGCCTTCGGGTCACCCTCGACTATGGTCGCTAACTTATAACCAATGAAGCAGCGATCAACAGTGGCAAAAATTTAAGGAACGGTTTTCCTGCTCTCGAAAATCTAGCTTAGATATTGTCATTCAGATATTCGCAGAGAATTGAAAATGCATGCAAAAGAAGATTGTAATGACTAAAAAGTGAGAAGCTATTATTTTGTTTTATGAATGAAGTTTCAGTTCGTTTTGAGCGAAAAGAAACAATTTCATTCAGAAAAGAAAATCGTAGAAGCAAAAATCAAAATATATTGTATAATATTCAACAGAAGACAAGTGTTAAAATTTATCTTTATTTTATGAATAACTAAATAAGATGGAAATAAAAACTTAAGAAAGCACAAAATTTGATTGCTATTTTAATAGGCAATAACCAGTTTAGTACTGGATCGAAAATGGTGTTTTGACAGAAAAATAGCTAATGAACGTCAATGGAACCAAGAAAAGGGAGCTGTATTCATGTGAGAAAGTGTATCTCACATCAAATGGCGCTTGAGCAGGGAGTAATTGAGAGGAAATCCGGCTAGGCCGACGCCGGTCAAATGGTGGGAAGGGGCAACGAAGTACCTTTGAAGCAACAATACTACTTTTTTATGCTCATTCAATGTTCTCTAAATGACAAGCACGGACAATGAGACAACAATATTGTCGTTGAGAAAAGCAATTGAGTTTTGTTTTCTTTTCTCTCTTTCTCTTCTTTTTCGCTTGAATAAAAATGCGGTGTATTATTGTTTCGTTTCTCTTCTATTCTAAAGAAAGTAAGCTGTTGTTTTATGAATACTTTTAAAATAGATTTATACGGATCAGTTTAAGGCTAACATGTGAAAATTACAACCTGTCTTAATGGTTTTCTTTTCGTAGATATATAAACATTGTTAGTAGGGTGGTCCCCGTCGTGTGCGTTCAGCCAGTCGCTGATGATTTGTTATTGATATCATCGTCTCACATTAAATCACAACAAACACATTTCGAATATATTCTGTCTAGTTCGTCGTACTTTTAGAGTGTCTCGATTTCAGAATAAAGTAACACCAGCCTAAGTAAAAAAAAAAAAAAATCCATCTGTAAACGATAGGAATGAATTGTACTCATCTAAGAAATGTTTACAAGTGGGTTGTATTCATCTTTTATTTGATTTGTTTTTATTCTTATTTATTTTATTTATTCATTTTTTGTCAACATTCCCACGCAAGCAACAATATAAAACAGTTATAAAATAACAATACTAATGTTTCAAGTATAACTAAAAGCCATGCTGTCGTTTTTCGCACAGGTTCATTCTAATTTCGGGAATTACAAATGATATACGGAATATTTATTGCAGCGTTGGGAACGGATTATTGTAATATAATGGCCGAGGGATTTCGTTTTATATATCTTGCCTTTCGGTTGAGTTAGGCTGAGAACCTTTCGCTTAGCGCATGGGTTAGTTAGGTGCAACTTGAGCGCAGGTGTTGACACGCGTGCGGGGAGGATGTGTCGTTCACAGATGTCAAAATAAAAATCCCAGATAGGAAATTGTGACCGGGGGATGTGAATGACGTCATGCACCGGAAGCGTGCGCGGAGGATTTGGGGAGATTTGAGAAAAGTCAGTAGAGTTAAGTCCTGCCTCAGAAGAAGACAGTTGACTTTCGCTAGCTCGCCGTGGCCTTGTGGCGGGTGCCACACGTGGTTTGGGGCAGATAAAAAAGTCAGCATAGAAAGATGGTATCTCTTTCCTTATGTCGAAAAACCTTTTAACTCAAAGGTAATAAAAAGTTTCGTACCTGAACTAAGAAATCGTGTTTTTCGTGTTTCGGGATTCCTATGTTATATATGTGTGCGTTATGGACATTATGAACGTTTTGCGTACCGGTATGAATATGTCTATTTCACATATTCATATCTGGCTATGTTGCATTACTAAGAATGTTTTAAATACGAGGTGGATCCTGGGAAAAAAGGGGGAATGATCCTTTTTTAAATTTCTGATTGGTAAAAGGAACTTAAAACAGTATGTGCAAAGTAGGTTGAACTGCAAAGAGAATATGTGGAATAGTGTCTACGTTTCAGGACTCTAAATCAAGAACTTTTTCAGTACACCTGATATATACTTCCGTAGATATATTCCTAAATTAAATCAGTAAACATACCCTTTAAACATTTTTAAATATTATTGAATAACTGTTTTAGTCTATTATTTTAACGTCACTACAATTTCTTGGATATATACAGTTATCAGCCGGCACAAAGATAATAAATTGGTTTATAAAGTCGTGTCGCTTGTTTTGTCATCTAAATCTTTTCTTTATTATTTCAACTATTTTAAATGTCAAGCTGAGAAAAATTGGATCATTTGTAATTATATTCAACAATGGTTATGATCCAAGGAAGATGCTGTGTCTGTACTAAAACCAAAATTATAAAAAAAATAATTAGGGAATGTCTATTATGAAATGTTCAGTTGCTTTGAAACTGTTAATTCTTAGAGCTATCAACTGCAAATACTATATCAGTTTTTATTTATAGAAAAAGTAAGTTTCACTCATCAATCGGGAAAAGATATTTGTCTTTCATGATACAATTTAACCAAACTATAAAACGAATAGAAGAAAAGAATTAACTCAAATCCAGAAGATTTAACTCATCAGCTTTGTCGTTGTTCTATTGTATAATCAATTTTCTTATCTTTACGACATTTTCTTCACAGAAGCTATACATCAGTTATAAAGAGATTGAAAAAATATAGAGATATCTTTTACTTTGCGACCAAAGAACGTGTCAAAATGACGGGGTCATCGAAACTACACAAAATAATTCTTTTTATTGAATTTGCAACTGATCTTGATATAACTAATATGTTTTAACAAAAAAAAAACCGTTCACATCCCTTCATATCCTTTGATAATTTCAACATCAAATGATATCAGTGAATGGGAACGTAGACAAAAATCGAAATATCATTCAGAGCGAACAAAAATGAAAAATAGAATAAAATAAAATTCATAAACGAAAATTTTAATAAATTACAAATTATCTTGTGTAATTTAGAACAATATCATTATCATTCCAATATTGTAAGTAATATCAAAATTAATAGTCCAAACATTTTATATAAATTATCTCTTAACAGAACCAGGGAACTAAGATATTAAGATCTTGCTGAGTTTTTTCTTTGATTTAAGTTTTGAAATGAATAATAGAACATACAAATCTATATGTAAATCAAATATCGATCAACTTACATTGAAATCGCTTAAAGTCATTCTAAATGGGTTAAAATGTATAAAATATTTTATAAATCAAAATCTACACGATTATACGATCTTATGGTTGTTACAGAATCTTATCTAATTGATTTTTATGAATATGGCCTACATAATGGAATAATTGGTGCTTATCAAAGCACAAATATGAAAGATATTAACACGTACTATTTCAACTTATTTTAAAAGCTGATTATATATCTTACATAATTAGATAAGTAAAATATGACGAGCTTTAATTTTCACGTTTCTCTTTTATACACTTATAGTCCACCTGTAACCCTTTCTTTCTTCTAAAAAAAAGGCTCCACAATGATTACCTCTTTCAAAATTTAGAATAAAATGTTTCACTTAATCGAGAGTAGGAAAGATTTGCTTTCATAGACGCCAAAATCCATTACAGTCTGTTTTTTTAAGACTGTTTCCTATCACTCTTTTCAACATTGTAATGACGAATGCTTTCTTCCATCAATAAATCTGTTCACCATTCCTCTAAAACTGTCCACTAATCAACAGTACAAATTCAAGTCTGTTCAACTGGATGTACTTTCAGCCTTTTTCAAAAAATCTGATATGATTGCAATATAACGATACCGATCCTATTGGACCTAAAGTTGAGGAATTATTAAAACTTTCAAAGAGTTTCACACTTTGTATACGAACTTTGTTTACAGCTGCAGAATATGACCAATGAGATGAACCACATGGAGTAATTATTCGATCTGAGCATTTTCTGGTGGATTTCTACATTTAATTGTAGGACCCTTAACTTTCAATGTATTTCCTCAAGTACATTGAACAAACAAAGAAACAAATTCACTCAAAAGAGATATTTTTTGTCTGTAAATTTCCACCACCTGTCTCTATTTCCCAGAGTTTTCTGTTTTCTTTTCTGTTTTCTTTTCTTTTTTTTTTTTTTTTCCTATTTACCCTCTTCTTCTATTTCATTCATCGGGACACTTCATTCCTATTATATTTCCAAGAGCTTATCAACTAGACACAGACTATCAGAAAACCGAAAACAATACCAAATCTATAAGCGTCCTTTTTAACTACCTTTTTTAATGCAAATGTTTAATTGATAAGCTTAATATACAAGTGAATGAGGATGTCAGATTCCAACAGCAGGTTGGAAGTTAATTAAAGACCCTGAACAAATTACGTCTCCGATTTTAACAATGTAAACTTATAAATGACACAGTAGGAGCTTAATATTGAACTAATTTTCAATTTATTCACGTTCGAGTAAAGTGCTTTCCATATTTTCTGAAATGTTACTGAATTAATCTGAAACTGCCTAAAACATTTTTTTAATTCGCATAAAACAGTATTAATTAATTTCAGAACAAATTTTCACTGTGTATATACAAAAAAGGTGACGATATATTTATCTATGCTTTCATCTTTTATCAATCCTTGAATAAATTTTCTTTCATCTTGATTTTTGTTTCTTTATATTGGCAGTCTTTACTTAGGACAAAAGACCTGAAAGGCAATATTAAGTATAGCATAATGTTCAAATGCACAGGAATTATCATGATTTTTCCACGTAGACAATAAACACTTGAATAATACCTCATTCGATAAAATGTTGACTTTTTCTTTAATTTATAAAACTTAATAAATAAAGATAAAAATATAAAGCAATTATTCAACAAAACAAATCGAGCAGTATAGATTATAATTTTGTACAAAAAATACTTTCAAAAATCAGAAATGACATTTTAGATTTTAAAATATTCTAAATAAAAATTTTAAATATTGTTAACTTCCCGCGCCAAGTTGTAATTCAAAAAGGCACTAAAATTTGAATCAGTTTTCCATCATAAAATGTCTTAGTTTAAAAAACTAAGAATAAAAAACAATCGTTTATTTATAAAAAAAAAATATTAGAAAGACACGATTGGAAATGCAAAAAAAAAAACAGTTGTCTAATTCTATTTTTGATATCTGCAAATTTGAATATGCAAATTAGTTATCACAAGAAAGAATCACTAACAGTTTTCAGACAATTGTCTTCATCCTTATTGCTATTTCCACAACGTTTCGGCCGATATGTCCCCCGGCCTTCTTCAGGTGTTTGTCGAACTCGGGAACCTTCAAACACCTGAAGAAGGCCAGAGGACATATCGGCCGAAACGTTGGGGAAATAACAATAAAGATGAAGACAATAATCCGAAAACCCTTAATGATAAAAATCAACAAGCTTCGTCTCAGAAATTTAGACAAGAATCACTAAGTTGGCCAAGGAATTATGCTAGACGTATATAAGTACTTTATCAATAACTAATTGATGTAAACGGAGGTTATTTGTAGATACAATTTTACGTGGTTTTTAACAGAAATCTGAGTGACAGCAACTCTCCTTAGGTCTCCAGGATTCTTTTAAGAATTCTTATTTCAACAATACTGTAGTCTTTCCCTGATCACTAGTTCTGTCAGTCTCTCTTATAGGCCAATTGGTACCGTTCCAAGGGCACCAGCTACTATAAGAATCACCGTCATTCATGTTCCACGACTTTTCCATATCTCTGGCAAGATCCAAATATTTGTCCATCTTTTCGCTTTCCTTTATGTTCAGCTCGTGGTCCGCTAATTATGACCATCATACTCTTTTGAGAGTTTTCACCCCAGCGTTAGGAGATGGTTTCTCACAGAAATTTGAGTGACAGCAAGTCTCTAGGACTCTTCTCAGTATTCTGGCTGATCCTAATAATGCAATAGTCTGAATGGTCTCCGTTTGTCGTCTTATTTTTAAGTCTACTAGTCTCTTTATCAATCCTTTGTAGGTTGTTCCAAGTGCATCAATTACAACAGGTATCACCGTCACCTTCATGATCCATATTTTTTTATTTCTCTAGCTTGGTTAAAATGTTCATCGCTTTATTTACTCTGTAGTTTGCCGAGACGGCGAGGTCCACTATTCAGCAGGTTGTCTTTTCTTTTTTCTCTCTCTTTTTTTTTCTTTTTTTTTTCTTGGCTATCAAACGTTCTGGTCACCTGGCCGATATTAGGTGATCTGTTTGCATCTCAAAATCCCAGTGAACATAGTGTGTCTCATTCTCCAGGATATATACTACTTGTCGGTAAGGTCACATTTAAATTTCTAATACAATTCATCGTACATCATCTTCCCCACCCATTCGTGTCTTGTCTGGGATATAAGGCCTTATGCATCATCATTAGTTTTCTTGTTCTCTTGTCCATTTGTTGAAGTTCTTACCTCGTCCTCTTCAAGAATGGTCCCGGGTATCTGACGAGGGGGATTGCTCAGCAGTTTATCCCTTCGATTAGGTTTCTTCTAGATGGTTTGGTTTCGAGTAGTTTTTTCCTTCTCCCGAGATACTCTTTTTATTTTTTTCTTTCATCTCCGATTGTTTGATCCCGTCCGCTTCCAGTATTCCTAAGTACTTGTAAGTTTCCTTTTCTCCGAGCATTCTGATCTTTTCTTGATTTGGTAGTTCTTTTCCTTCTGTCATTTTTTATTTTCCGCTTCTCATTATTAGCATGGCACATTTTTCTCAGCCAAATTCCATCCCTATATAGTGATTGTATATCCTCATTCCCTCATTAATCTTTTGTTGCGATTTATGAAGTTTTTATCCACCTGTGTATTTTCTAAGTATGTGGTTAAGTGGCTTCATCGCTATTACAAATAGTAATTATGAAAAATGCCTCCCTGGATTTTGACCACTTGCTAAGCTTTTTCCTACTGCTGTCAATTCCACTTTCCAGTTTTTCATGGTTTCCTCGATGTACTTTATGACTTCGTCTGATAACTTGTACATTTTTAAACAGTCTATTTTCCAGCGGAGCCATATTGTACGTCTCTTTGTTCTTAATTCTCAGCATAGCTATTTTTTCCATCTTGTTTTACCCTCCTTGAGGAAGTGTTGATGGCTGTTTCGTAGATCTCCTGGTCTTCTTGTTCCCTTGTGGCATCCTTTCTGTTCTTCGGGAACAATCAGTGGCTTTTTAACGAATAATAAATCCCCCTCCCTAATTATTGTTATTAGTTTATTCCACGTCATGGAGAGGCACGTTATGGGTCTATAGTTGTTGGGGGAGTTTCTCTCTTATGGGTCTTTTTAGATCAGGGAAATCTTTCCTTTGGTCATCCATTCGGGTATATTCATTTCTTCTAAACATCTATGCATTTCGATAACAAGTCTGTCGTTGATGGAAGTGAATTTTTTAAACTAGCATCCATGTATGCTCTCATGGCCAGGTGTTTTCCAATTTGGCACTTTTTTGGAGTTGCTCTGAGTGAACTGAGGCGTATTTTCGCCTTAGGTCCCTCTTCAAGTCCTTATATAATAACTATTTTCCCATCCTGTTTATCCATTCGGCTTTTCAGTTATGATCCCTGTGTTCCAATATTTTACTCCCAAATTGTTTTGCTTCCTTTGCATCCGGTTGTTGTTATATTCATACATTCTCCTCCTACTTGTTCTCAAGATTTTCTTTCGTTGTTTTAAAAATACCATGTTTTGTTTGTATTATTTTATCTTATCACGGTATCTTTTGAGACTCCTTCTTTACCGAGTACCTTTCTTGTTTATATTCACGAGTCGTACCGTTTATTTTGCTTGCTTTGTTGCTCTTCTCCTTTCATCCCTACATGTCCCCACGTTTGTTTTTGTTTTTTTTTCTGTCTTAGCATTTTTGCTTGTTGTCGTACATTTTTATTTGTTTCCAGTATAAATCCTATCCAGGTTTATTATAATCATTATTTGCAAGTTTTTCTCGCCAATATTAACTGATGTCCTCACTGAAGACTGAATGACAGCAAGTGTCATTAGTTTTCCAGAATTCACAGTATTCTCACTGATCCTCTTTTCCCAATCTCTTTTCCTGGTTCTCCGGGGTTTTCCCAATGGCTTCATCTTTTATGGGAATCACAATCACTTTCATCTTCTATAACTTTTTCAGCTCTCAAGAAAAGTTCAGATATTCATCCAGTTTTCGTTTTCTTTACTTTTACTCGGCTGAAAAATCCAAGTCCAATAGTTAATAAGCTCTTCTGTTTTCATTAACTAAAATTATATCTGGTTTTCTGGTTTGAGTTGGATGATTTTTTTAATCTCAAGATCCCAAGGAATTTCGTTTGTCATTTTCCAGGAAAGATTCTGATTTGTGCTTATAACATTTGTTCATCGCTCCCAAAATTCCAGTTGACCAACTGCCCACCCAGTCGTACTTGCTCTTGTACTCCCACTGTGCTAGTTTATTGCATTCACTTATGTGGTTTACAGCTTCATCTCTCTCTCTTTCATTCTCTCTCACTCACTCACTCACTCCTCTCTCTCTCTCTCTCTCTCTCTCTCTCTCTCTCTCTCTCTCTCTCTGTATTTATCTTCAAATAGCCTACACTTGCCCAGTGTTTTATCTGTTCTACCTTTTACACAATTAGTTTTTATAGCGTTATTTGGAGTTGCTATTGAGATTGAAAGCGTTTGTCTTTTAAGGTTTTCTCTACGTAGCTATCTCCATTTCATCTTGTGCACAATTCAATTAGTTTAACTTCTGAACTCTTCATATCAGTGTTTTCTTTTAATTTTTCTTTTCTCTATGTAATAATTGCTATTTTCCTGATTGTCCTTGTAATTTTTGTTGTTGTTGTTGTTATTAGCCATTTTAATTTATCTATCTTTATTCTATTTGTATATTTTTCGAGTCATTGAATTGTTGCATACACACAATACCTATTGCCAGCGAGTCCCCTTCCTCGTTCTTTTCTTTTAAGATATAGTCTACCCACATTATCTCTTAGACGTAAAGCTTTATATATTGCCATCAATATTCTTGTTCAGTGATCCATATTTCTAAGCCTCACTTATAGATCTTTTGAAATGTCTGAACTATCTTACCAGGGTTTCGGTCCAGATTCATTTTATGATGTTCCTGCTCCAGTAATCATTTTCCAGTAGTTTTCTTATTCTTCTGAGGTATCTTTTTCAGCCTATATCATTATTTCTGGGAGGGAGGGGTGTATTTGTTTTTGTTTTTTGTTTTTTTGTTTTGTTTTTTGCGGGGTTATAGTATATACTTCTAATATTCCTAGGTTGGTGTAACTTTCTTTTTCTCTGGGCGTTTTGATACTTTCCTGACTGGGTTGTAATATTCCATCTATTGTCTTTTATTCCTTTAGTTATTATAAACGTTGCGCATTCACACAGTTCCAAATTGCACACCTATGCCTTGGCTAAAGCTTCTAAGGGTTTCGAATTCGTTTTTATTTTTGGAATAAAATTTCGCATTATACATTCTTACATTTGGTAGTTTATTTTTTACGTTCTCATAAATTTGTATCCTTGCATTTTCTTATGATATAATGTAGCGGTCTCATCACCATGACGAATAGTAGAGAAGACAATGAGACCCCCTGGACGATTCCTCTTTATATTTTAACTTCTGCCATGAGCAGTGGTTGACTTATTCTGTTGTGAATCGTCATGAATCGTTCCAACCAGCAGCCATGGATCCCATCGAGGCTTGGTTCGTTCCAATTTGCAATTTTCTTAGGGATTGAAAATATATTTCTTCTTCCGATCCTTTTTCGTTTCCTTGTTATCTGTTCTCATTTCGATTGACCATTAAGCCTTTCTGGTGTGTTCCTGTCTCTTCCCAAAGTTTGCTCCAAAGTTCCGAGAGCATTTTTTTTATGCTTTGCCGTTTACTTGTTCATAGAAACTACATTCGTTATTTTGGAATCTTATATTATGATTTTATTGTTGGATCCTGTGTCGATATCCTTTGCTTCTACCTTGCGTCACCAATATTGGCTTTTTGGCTTATTTTTTCTCAGTGAATAGTTTGTTTTCGCTACTATTATCCTTTGCTTGTTTTATTCTCCTGTGTTCTCAAGTGTTTTGTTTTACTTAAACTTTTGGCATCTCTTCGTAATCTTTTGATTTGTTCTTCTACTCTTAATTCTGACCCAGTTTTTGTTTCTCTGACCTTTTTCTGGGTTCCTTATCAGTTTTTAACTGACTGCTTTTGCTTCTACATGAATTAGATTGTTTAATTGAAGTGTTACCTGTTGAAATATGTTTTAGAAGTTTATTCCTCTTTTCCGTTTCTAATTTAACTTTTTCATTGTCTTCATTCGTTAGTGACGGTAACACTTCTCTTCATTCATGGTTTTCTTTATCATTTTTACTTTATCATTATTATTATGATTATTATTTTACTCATTTAAGAGTTTTACATATCAGCATTAGCTAATATTTTTCCTTTGGTGTCTGAGTGACTGCCAGTCTCTTCAAGTCCCCAGGATTCTTTTTAGTATTCGGGTCAATCTTAATAATGCTGTCGTTTTCCACTCGCCCGCTTATTTCTAATCCATCCTGTCCCTTTATCAAATCCTTTCGTGACAGTACTGAGCGCACCAATTACAATTGGTATCACCGCCACTTTCATGTTCTATACTTTTTTTTTAGTTCTCCAGCAAGATCTAGGTATTTATCTTTCTTTTCGCTTTCACAGTGTGATCAGCCGGATCGGTAAAGTCCTCTATCCGACAGGATCTTTTTTTTTTCTCTTGACTATTACTAGATCTGGTCGTCTGGCTGAGATTCGATGATCTGTTTGTATCTCAAAATCCCAAAGAATTTTGTGTGTTGCATTCTCCTTGATGGATTCTGTGTTGTGCATATACCATTTACTCGTATGGTCAAATTTTAGCTTCTTGTACATTTCCCAGTGCATACCCTTGTCTATCTAGTTGTGTCTAGTCTTATACTCTTTTTGTGCTAGTTTACTGCATTCTCTTATTATATGATTGATCGTTTCATCCCTATCGGCACATAATCTCGATCAGCTATTTTGTTGTGTCTTGCCTATTTTTGCTTTGACATAGTCCTTATAGCGTTGTATGTGCTACTTTAGTTTCTCTTTTAAGGTTTCTCTATCTTATCCCCGTCCAAGTTTTTTCGAGCGAAATTTTACCTGTTTGTCGCTTGAAATTTCCATACAGTTGTTTTTCTTCCAATTTCTGATTTCTGGTTATTTTTATTCTTTTAATGTTTGTGCTGTCTGTTCTCTTTCTGTCGTTTGTTGTCAGTCTTCCTCTATGTTTTTTTAATGTACACTTCTAGTTTTTGTATTGATGCATCAATGCTCTCTTGAATTTTGGCAAGTCCTCTTACTCCTTCTTTTCCTGACACATCTAATTTGTCAACGTCATCTCTTGAATGCAAGACTTTCTGTATTGACTTTAGCTTTTTTGTTCTTTTGTTCATTTGTTGAAGTTCTTCCCTCGTCCTCTTCAAGAATGGTCCCGAGTATCTGACAGGGGGACTGCCCAGTAGTTTATCCCTTCGATTAGGTTTCTACTAGATGGTTTGGTTTCGAGTAGTTTTTCCTTCTCCTGAGATACTCTTTTTATCTTTTTCTTTCATCTCCGATTGTTTGATCCTGCCCGCTTCCAATATTCCAAAGTACTTGTAAGTTTCCTTTTCTCCGAGCATTCTGATCTTTTCTTGATTTGGTAGTTCTTTTCCTCCAGTCATTTGTCATTATCAGCTTCTCATTATTAGCATGGCACATTTTTCTAAGCCAAATTCCATCCCTATATAGTGATTGCATATCCTCATTGCCTGTATTAGGGTTTCCAATTCTTTTTCACTTTTTGCAAACAGTCTTGCTGTCAGTTCTACGTTCCAGTTTTGCATGGTTTTCTCAATACATTTCATGATTCCGTCGGATACCTTGTACAGTTTAAGACTATCTATTATCCAACTTTGCGGAACCATATTGTGTGCCTTTCTGTTATCACTCCACACGACTGCTAAATTTTGTGGCTCATTTTGCTCTCCTTGAGGATGTGCTGATCAATATACAGTTGCTCTCATGTTCCTCTGATACTCTTGCAGCATCTTTTCTTTTTTTCAAGGAAGAGTCCGCGGTTTATTAACGAGTAGTAAATCTCCACCTTGATTTGTGCAGTTAGTATTTGCCACATCATTGGTAAACACGTTATAGGTCTATAGTTGTTTGGGGTGGTTCCTTTCTCGAGATCTTTCTGGATGAAGGTGGTCTTTCCCTTGGTCATCCCTTTGGGTATGTCTGCTTCTTGCAAGCATCCATTCTTTTCGATTGCCAGTCTGTTATGGATTGAGGAGAATTTAAACCAGAATTCATGTATGCCATCATGGCGATTTCCAATTTGGTATTTTTTAAATGTTGCTCTGAGTGAATCAAGGTGTATTTTTGCCTTCGAGCCTTCTTCAAGTCCTTGCAACTATTTTCCATGCTTCTTATCCATTCGGATTTTTACTTATGATCTCTAGGTTCCTATATTTTGTTCCAGAATTGTTTGGCCTCTCTTTGTATGGCACCTTTCCCACCTACTTGCTGGTAGAATTTTCTTTCGTTGCTCTTGAATTTTTTGTCCGTATTGTTTCATTATATCTAAGCATCTTTTTAAACTTCCTTCTTCCTTTAGAGGAACACCTGCTAATCATGACACCCAGACCAGTTGCCTGAGTCCCACATTGAATAACGTTTTCATTAGTCCTGTTTTTCATGAGTAGTATATTGTAGCTATACCAGACCCAGGTTTTTTTTCTTATCTGCGCTCCTGACACAGATGTGAACAGATTCCCTTATGGCCAGAGAACTCTCAAGCGGGTCATAAAAGAATTTAATCTTCAAACTTATTAAGATTTAACTTAAAGTCCGCAGTAGAACTACTTAGGGTATAATTGATCTAACTCAACCCTAAGCTGTTTCTAGCTATGCCTGTATCGAGATTAAGGACGATTGGAACCTTGTTGCTGATTAAAGTAGACAATGTAGCAAAGGAAACTTAGAAGTATCATCTATACTATAGTTAAATTAACAGAAACACTGGTTATGTTTTCAAACAAACGGGTTGCTGTCAACTTATATTATACATTAAATAAAGATAATATTAACGATAAAAAAGAGCATGCTGTTAATTCAAAGATTTTCACAAAAATTAAAATTACCTTTACTTGGCTGTCAGTTTTGAGATTTTAGCACAATGATAGACCTCTTTTTTTCATGGGGGATGCAAATTCGATTCATGTTTTCAATGTTAACTGAAATTCGTAACTATAAAGTCATCATCATCATCATCATGTTGCGCCGCCAGCACGGATATCCCTGACCCTCTTTCGCCATTTCTCCCTATCATTCATCGCCTCCGGCAGGTCTTCATGGTTACATCCTGTGTCCTCACATAGTTGCTGTATGTAGGTTCGTGCTGGTCGTCCTGCTTTTGCACATCCATATGTGGGGGTGTGGAACTATAAAGTAAGTTGTTATTATTATCATTATTATGATTATTTACTCATTAGAGTTTTTCACATCAGCGTTAGCTGATGACCTTTCACTGGATATTGAGTGACAGCAAGTCTCCTCAAGTCTCCAGGACTCTTCTCAGTATTCTGGTCGTTTTCAACCAAGCTGTTGTTTGGATGGTCTCCACTCGGCCGCCAACTTCCAAATCCTCCAGGCCCTTTAATAATCCTTTAGTTACCGTGCCTAAAGCACCAATCACAATTGGTATTATTGTCACCTTCATGTTCCTCAGTTTTTTTATTCCCTAGTAAGGTCGAGATACTTATCCTTTTTTTCACATTCTTTCAGTTTTACTCTGTGGTCAGCCGGGACAGCAAAGTCGACAATTTTGCAGATTTTCTCTTTTTTGTTGATTATTATAAAGTCTGGTCTTCTGGCCGAGATTAGGGGATCCGTTAGTATATTAGTCTCATAGGAGTTTGTGTGTGTCATTTTCAAGGACATTATTATTATTATTATTATTATTATTATTATTATTATTATCTTTGCGAGTTTTTCACTCCATTTTTAACATGTAGTTTTTCACTGACATATGAATGATAGCGAGTCTAATTTAAACAAATATTTCATCCATTAAATTCTCCCTAACTCCACCAATTTCGTTTTTAAACCGTTACATATTTCTCATATCCAGTTAAGAAAAATTATTTTGACTTTGTCTAGTTTAGCACAGGAATAAGAAAGAATAAAAACCAACATCAGTGACTGTCAACATATCAGCTCTTTGCTTCCTGTACTGAATTCACAAAATAATGTTGATATGGACGTTTTTACCTGCTTAAAGTCATAAAATATATATTGATACTCTTCTGACCAGTAAAGACCGGATTAAGATAAATGTATACCCACTACCAACAACTTTATTCCCAGTAAGAATAATATTCCATATTACCATGTACACTAAAAACAGAGGTAATAAATATATTATTTGTCTTTTGAAATATATACGTATTACAGGGTTATTGCTGTTTGTTATCAAAGTACAGATAAAATGTTTGCAAAAATTACGATTTTCATGAATAAAGCAAAATATATTGGAATCAGAGTTCCGTTTCGTTTCAATAACTAATTTTAAAACTCTGTACAAAAGAAGCTTGATTATTAGGAAGTTTCAGAAACATTCATAGTAAAAAAATTAGAAACCGTGTATAGCAGCTGAATTTGAACAATTAACATAAAACTAGGAAAGATTAAAAGTCATAATTTTATATCTGTAAATAAAATAAAAGTGCTACTTTTATAGAAATTACAGTAAATGCATATGAACATCATTTTAAACATAGACTCTATAAAGAATTTGTATAGCCGATGTTTTGTTTTTGTTTTTTAATTATTGTTTATTTACTTGTTTTTATTTTATTTATTTATTTATCATTTTATGTATTTGCTTCCTTTAGAGATGGAATTATGTTACTTTTTAGTATTTTCTGATGTTTTTGATTGAAATGAATCAATTTAATGCACCATAAAATGTATACATTGTATATATTCCTATTTTACTAAGGGAATGATTAGAGTATTATTCACCACTATTTAGAGCGACCCCTACACAACTCGAGTCTTTATGATATGATACCCAATCCATAATACCAGCATATTTAGTGCCTGGTGCTTGATTTTAAACTCTCTCTCTCTCTCTCTCTCTCTCTCTCTCTCTCTCTCTCTCTCTCTCTCTCTCTCTCTCTCTCTCTCTGTGTGTGTGTGTGTGTGTGTGTGTGTGTGTGAAATTCCGTGTATGTGTGTGTGGTGACTATGCAAAAGTACATCTTATCGGCCGTTCAATTTATTAATTATGATAATTTGCTTTTCCCATAAAACTGATTCGAGGGACCCTTAGCCTATTGGCCAATACCTTGCAAAATTTCATAAAATTCACAAAATAAAAAAAAATCGAACCCAAAACACATTCAAACTTCGCTCCAAGGCAAATACATATTTATTTAAAGTTATTTCATTATTCCGTCAAAGAGAAAAGGCTATAAATGGTGACAATGTTAAACATTTTATTATTATTATCATTTTTTTTTTAGGTTATGATGCATAGTAAAATGACGTTTAGCCTGAATTTATGCCACTTCGAAAATAGTTCTTTCCTCAAAATATCGGGTTCAAAATGTTTAAAATGCACTAAAATGAACATGATCTATCAAATTATAGAAATTACACATAGGCGTTGTATTTTTTCTTAAATATGATTGATTTCCTGTACATTATGACCTGTCATGAAGAAATACTTACAAAAGACGATTACTAGTACAAAGAGCATTGTTTGAAACATTGTATTATAGAGGGAATAAACGTAAACAGTAATAATACGGTATTACTGTTTGAAATCTTTTTGAATCAAACCTGCTTCCTGTATTATGTGTAATGACAATGAATGGTGATATACTGAACGTTGCATCTTTGATACCCTCTTTAGTACATTACAGATAGGGAGCAAGTAGCAATAAGCAGAATGCACTTCAACAAAGGGATGAAATGATGCGTATTCGTGGCTATTTTGCGGCTATTACTGCTGTATTATTAGATCGAAAATTCAGCTGTATATTTGTGTGCGTCCATAGAAATACTGCAGCGTTGATATGAAGAAGGAACGGAAACAAGATTGTTTGGAAGCAATTACAAGTTCATTAGGGGTCGCCTTAGATCCACTGTAATTATAGCCCAATCAAGTAAATTATATTTCTTTTCACTCAGACATATTGTGGGTCGCCTTACGACGAAGCATCGCTCTCTGATGGTATTTCTCTTTCTGCAGGCCCTTTTTTCCTGACGACGATAACAACAACAAGGCAAATAATTTCTTGACTAATTGAGATTTCTCTTTATTTGTTCATTCCTAAAAAGTATTTTCTGAATAATCGCAATGCGCATGCTCGCATTATAATGGAGTAATCATACATTAAATTGGAAAAGATGCGTTTTAAGCTCAGCTATTAAGAAAAACAAATGATGAAAACTTCCAATCTCCATAATAAAACTGCTCTGTTTTTTTTTTAATGAAGCATTTGATAATAAAGACTATAATTATGTCAGGAGTTTATAGATACAATAAGCTTGCATTGTGGAATAGTTCATGTCTACATTGCACGATGATGATTTTAACTTGAGTTTTTTTTCTCTCCGTTTGAATTGAAGAAAGATATATATATTACCAAAATATATTTAACTGTCTGTATTTGCAACTAGACAATCAGTGAACCCATTGGGTCTCACTGTAACTGCAGTCAATGATGATCCTCATGCTTCAGTTTGGAAAAGGGTAAAGTATTCTAATAAGCATGTCATAAATATTTCCGTTATAACGAGGATTTCAATGATTAATAAAAGGACGTTGGAGATTATTACTCAGTTTTCAACTGGACTGAAAAATTGCTAAATTATCTTAAATAGAGCCATGTAAGTGTGCTGCTCTTATAAAAATCTCGCTAGAATGTGTTATTTTGCTATATTGCACAATATTATTTTGCTAAATTATACATATAACTGAACAAATGTATTTAAAAATATATTCAAAAACATTTTTCAAAAAAAGAAAATATTATACTTTTGTTGGAATACTGATGTAAATGATAAAAACGGTATTATTCATCAATCTGACGGTTGTATTTTACAAACACGCAAGATTTTAAGATTTTATTCCGAGGGATACATTATACTAACAATACGATTTGGTGAATGCTACATGATAATGGAGGTGCCCGTGGTGTAATGGTTATCGTAGGAAATGGACACGACGACACGAGTTCAAATCCTGGACGAGACTGATTGCATTTCACATAACATTAATACCCTTGGGAAAGGTATGAATCCAATTATTCTCCCTCCAGTTATGGGTAAATAGTAGGACAGACTGAGTTCTTTAGCCTTTGTGAGGCAACTAGTCAAGGAGAAGGAAAACTCTGAATTCAAACCTGTTAAACTCCGCTTAAAAATTGACCTTGTGTCATATCCTGCCTGCCCGAGCGGAGAGGTTGGTAAATATGGATAATGTTCCGAAAATGGCTACCAATAGAATAATTGGAAGCACTTAAAAAAGGTAAAAGTAAAAATAACTGAGCAATAATGTGTTCATCCCAACCGAAAGGGATCTGCACATTGCTCAGTGTAGATTGTTTAACTTAGATTTTTTCTATTATTCACTTGAATGGATACAATGTGACGTTTTGACAAGAGCCAAAATAGCAGACAAAACAGCTACATTAGCAATTTACAAATATTCCGGACAACTTCAGCGTTTATAAAGCCAATTGCGAAAAAACAAAACATCATCATTAAATCAATGGTTCTTATTTCGAAATTTTCTAACGTTGTTTTGTATATTATATTTCACGAAATCTTATTACTTTTTGTAGAAGGCTTTCTCGAAACTTTGAAAATTTTGATATATATATAAAATGCTGTTAAACAAGATTTTTTGTTTTTTCAAAAAAATCTGATGTCATAAAATTCCGATTTAAAAAAAGAACTTCAAAAAATCCTTTTCTTTTGCACATCTGAAATCGATGAGGCTAAAATAGTATAAATATCAATATTATTATGTGGTTAAAGATCTGATTTCATTAAAAGATATTTGAACCCAACTTGAAAACCACCGCATTGATTCGAATTTTATGAACACATCTGCGTCCCTTTAAGCGTTTAAAGATATGTAACAATCAGTTATCATCTGTGATGAGATAATATCAATAAAAATAAAGGTTTTATGCACTAAAACTTCTTGAAAGACTCCAATCACAAACCTTAAAAAAGATAAAGAAATGTCCGCGGGAAAATGCCAAGATAAAAGATGAACTTCTCATTATTGTTCGTTAATATACTTAGACATTTATAGTAAAAAAAGACATATTTCGTGTGTCATGTATGTTTCAGAAGTTAATATTTATCTTTGTTTATTGATATATCAGATAATTAGAAATTGGTTGCAGATTGGAATTCTTTATCGTCAGAGTTTAAAAAAATGTTTATCAAGAGAAAGATTCGTTATTCTCAATATATATGATTGATATATTTAGTTTTTCTTCTAAGCAATAAGGTTGTTATCTTCAAAATTTTGCATATTTTCAGACTGAACAAAGAGATAAATGTTAATTATACTTGAAGAAATGCAGATACTGGAAAGTGTAGTGACGATACCCGCAGCTTAATGTTGTATCAGATAAACTGATCGTCACCAGAGAAAGTTTAATGAAATTTGTTACAAAATTTGCTGGAATTTTGATATTCTTCCGAAATAAGGAAAGTTCACATTGATAATATATCTATAGTATAATAATGAAATGTTTATGGGTATGTTACTATAACGACAAAAATCATGACAAGGTTTTTGGTACAAGAACATTCGAATGTTTTACAAGCTTCAATCAAATTTTCACTTTCATAATAATGGCGCAGAATTTTTGTTTACGTCCATAGGATGTAATTCGATATCGAACTTAATGGCTACTGAAGACGGCTTTTTAGCAACTATGAAAGGAAAAACGAAATCATCTTTAATAATCGTTGATAAACAATGAATATCAAGAAAATCTATTTGAAAATGTTTAATCATTAAATCATTTATTTTTTCATAAATATTGTATTGATAACATTTGGCCAATAATGATATACCTGTTAAATCAATTGATCTTGTAATTTCATTTCATATTATATACGTCTGAATTTTCAGAAAAATATTAAGATGTTTCCAAAACGAACCTATGAATACTTTTCTGATTCCAAAATAAACTTTACGCAATTTACATCGACACAGATTTGTTTGTAATTAGATAATTTTTCAAAGAATTTAATGCATTCTTGTTTTTATTGTTCTTCACACAACGTTTTGACTGATGCATTCGCCGGTCTTCTCCAGGAGTTAGATGTCGCTCCGTAAAGAAAGGGGTTCTTTTTCTACTCTCCTTCTTCGAAGCAAAAACAAAAATGGTATCACACAAGATCGTTTTGCACAAAACTCCATTTTGCGTCCCATATTTCTATTGAGTGGCGAAAGCCACGAACAAAAAGAAAACAAGAAGAAATTTAATTGTTAGAATATTTTCTTAATGTTAATAACCTCAATACTATTGATGGAGTTGCTCCATCATAAAAGATAGTAATCTGCCGTTATTGTGAATTTGCTGTTATAATAAAGTGTATTCAGAACTATTCCAAGTTTATTTTTTCTTTTGAATTCTTTTGGCAGCATTATCTTAAAGGTTTACAAATTTTAAATTTCAAAGTAAAGTTCTGAAATATCCATGTGCTACTGCCGCAAACTAATCTTTGAGAATAATCTCTTAAGAATACACAAATAATCTCTTAAGAATACACAAATAAATCTTCCATTAAAACATGTGTGTTATTAATTAACAACGTTAAAACAACTCCACTTACAACGAGAACTTCAAGTACAAGGGACATTCAATAAGTTTCCAGATGTTTTTTAGTACAGGCATTTAAAATTGTCGTAGACTCTTGAAAATTCACTATGTTATTGCTATACATCTTATGAGATGACTGACCAAGTTTTATGATTTCAGCATCAAATGAACCGCTTTTGCAGGAATTGGAACACACCCTACTAAAGCCTGATTATCACAGCTGGTGAATTTCAAAAATGCAATCTGGACGTGAGGACACTTTAGAAGAACGATATGCAATAAAATTCTGTTTTAAACTTGGAAAAAATGCCGCCACAGAAACGTATGGAAGGCTTCAGACTGCTTTTGGAGCATCTTGCATGAATCGAGCATCAGTTTTTGAGTGGCATAAGAGATTCAAGGAAGGCACGGAGTCTGTGAGGGACGATGAGAGGTGTGGGAGGAGTAAGGAAATCAATAAACCAATTGGCCAAAGGGTTAGGGTTAGGGTTACTATGTTGAGGTTTTAAGGGAGTTCAGGAAGAGATTCCTAGGGAAGAGGCCAGCACTCTTCAAATCGGGTCAGTGGCATTTCCACCAGGACAATTCATCAGTCCACAACTCCATCATTGTAACAGACTTTTTGACCAAGATGGGCATCAAGACAGTTCTTCAGCCTCCTTATAGTCCAGACCTTGTTCCCTGTGATTTTTGGCTATTCCCTAAGCTTAGAGGCTGTCGTTATGAGACAATTGAGTAGATGAAAGCGGCTATGACGAAGGTCATTGACACGCTCACACAAGAGGACTTCCATGGGGTCTTCCAAAAGTTGTTGGAACGGTAGAACAAGTGCATTATGGCCGGAGGAGATTACTTTGAAGGGGACAAGAGTTTCATGTGTGTACTATCAATAAAAGTGCTCATACGAAAGAAATCTGGAAACTTATTTAATGATCCTCGTATATAAACGTAAAAAGAAACGTTAACGCTGAAAGAGTTGATTTGTGTAAAACATTATAGCGATGATATACCTTAAAATGTATTCATACAACTCATTTTTTTTTTTAATTTACTTGATAAATGCAGAGAATTTACAAAAAGTAACAAAGAAAAATGTTCTCTGCAACAAGAGGAGGAAAGTAAATTAAGATATTTAACAATGAAGCATATTTCGAATTTCCAAAATCTCATTCACACACGCGCATGCGTGTGCACACACACACACACACACACACACACACACAAATCCTGATATATATGTACACATGTGTCTGAATGTGTGTGTTCGTGAGAGAGAGAGAGACAGAGAGAGAGAGAGTGATGGGGGGGGGGCTTATTGAATTTCTCAATGTTTAAAAGTTGTACTGTAAATTTAGGAATGTGTTTTTTCGAAATTACCGTATTGAATATGTCTATAATAAAGTGCTTTCTGTACATATTCAGTACTAGTTGTCCCCGCCCTAAATTTATCTTTTCCTATCTCTGCTTACGTGTCAGCGTGTACTTCAACTCGCCGCCTCACATCGTTGATGTGGCCTAGCGGAACCACTACATATGCACGCATGTGCGTATTTCTACTTGTGTCTCTGCAAACTCTATTCTGCGCTGTGTCGCATCTCCGTGGGGCAGAAGTCACACATAGGAGAAATTACTTCCACCTAGAAGCCACCTTATCAGATAGAAGACGCGGCTAATACGAAAGGCGAAGAAAATTACACGTAAGGAAAATAGAAGCAGATGGTCTGGAATCGAATCCCAATCTTAGGGTCCCACTCGAATTACCGTTTAAACAAATTAGCTAACAGGATTGCAATTAGAAATACCACTGAACGAATTGGAAGTGCCTTACAAAAGAAAAGAAAATTGACAAGAAAGGGAGTTTCTCCACTTTACTTTAAAACTGATCGCGCTCAACGTGTTTTTTTTATTATGAGAGAATAGAGAGTATCAGGATAATGGTGATTCTCAATAAAGATAATTCGTTGATAACGTAGCCTGTCATTCTTGAAAACCAGCTTCCTGAATTCTTCGTGTTCTCCAAATATTGAGGATTAGAATGGGTAAATTTAATAGAAGTTAAAAACCGTTAATCCAGTGCAATTCCGTCTTTTCAACTATTTCTTTTCTCATTTCTTTCTCTGGAACGGGCTCATTATATTTAATGTTTACAATTAAAACAATCTTCGATATGCGGCTTATCGGGAACAAAGCAGCTAGCATCTGTGCATTTTAAGACTCTACAGACACAAGAACAGATACTGAAAAGGATTGTTATTGTTGGCATTAAGAATTTATTGGTGACATAATGTAAGAATCTAAGACGTTTCTGTTGCTGATGGAGAATGATAATAAATGTATTTGATAAAACTCTTTCCTTATTTTCTTCTTTTTTAGATCCTTAAGTGGAAAGCTTTCCATTTGTATTTAAGAGAACAACAGAAAGTATATCCGATGATATGATAATCAATAAGATGGATTGTGAAATGCTATTAATAACCCAGTTTAAAAGCAACAAATAATATGAACAATAATTAGCAAATATATTCTGAGTCAATAGAATTTATTTTGATATTGATAGCAAATTTTATAAGTCTATATTAATGAAAATGACTTTTCACCCGTGTATTTGGAATTTCATCAAAATATTTTCTGTTAAAGATAATATAATACGCTATAAACTGATCCCTTCTTCAGTCATTTGAAATAATATGAGAACCTAAACAAACAAATGGCATTGAAATTATAGATATATATATTTCCTTTTTTATATGGATTCATGAAATGTTTATGGGTTTCTTGGTTGTAAAATTGATCGTACAAATTCAAATGTCTAATTTAAGAAGCAGGAGAAATGCAGCACAAATCTTATCAATGTTAATTATAAATAATGTAAGCAGTAATTAAAGTAATGTATATTTCTACAATTCTTGTAGTTGTTGACACACACACACACATATATATATATATATATATATATATATATATATATATATATATATATATATATATATATATATATATATATGGTTCAGGTTTAGAATAAAATCAAACGGTATGAAAAAAGACAACACAGAAAATTATATTGATATACAATTGGGTTGTTTTGAAAGTCATCGTCGTACGAAATAGACACGGCGATCGGAGTTCAAATACTCGACGAGGATGTTCGCATGTCCCATAACGCTGATACCTCCGAGAAAGGCATAAATACAACTATTCCCCCTCTGGCTATGGATAAATTGTAGAGCAGTTTGATTTCTTTAATCTTGAAATGGCAACCAGTCAATGAGAAAGAAAACTGAATTCAAACCTACAAAATTCCACCAGAACATTAACCTTGTTTCGCATCTTATTTGAGGCGGAGAGATTAGGTAAATATATATAATTGGCTATAAAGATAGCTTATCCATAAAATGATATCTCTGTAAGTATATATATATATATATATAGAGAGAGAGAGACAGAGACAGAGACAGAGAGACAGACAGACAGACAGACAGAGGGTAAGTGAGTGAGTGATAGATAATAAAAGTAGGTAACATGCAAATCAGAAAAGTTGCATAAAACGTGCTCAATGCATCTTTGGCAGAGCATCACAGCAATTTCAAACCCCCAAAACTAGAAAATGTGTAGCTCTTATTACATCGTAACTTAATTTTGTTTTTAGAATGTGAAAACATAATTGCTTCATTTTTTGTAAAATTATGAGATTTTTACAAAAATTTGAAATTTGGTTATAAAAATTGGTTCTTTTTTACGCAGTTCATATCACCTTTATTACGTAAACGAAAGCACTTATTCAAGTGCCTATAAATACGTGCGCACATATCGGTATATTTGTACGTGAGTATAAATATGTTCGTGATTCTGAGCTTGTCTGTGTGTGTGTGTGTGTGTGTGTGTGTGTGTGTGTGTGTGTGTGTGTGTGTGTGTGTGTGTGTGTGTGTGTGTGAAAAATCCAAATCGAACAAAAAGTACAATCCAAATTAATCACAAAATGCACACGTATAATTAACATTTGTTCAATAATCAAAACAAAGAATAAAATTGCAAATAAAGATTGTTTCAAAAATCAAATCCTCTGAAAATGATTCTCAAATCTAAAGAAGACATTTACTTATATTATTATTATTATTATAAGATTCATAAAGTTTTAAACGGATTAAGTTTTATAAATCATAGGGTCCGTGAATATAACGATAAATACTCAAAATAAAACTTTTATTACACTAATATACTAAGTTTTAAGTTAAAGCTAAAAACATTAGATATTTATTATAAGATAATAAAAATAAAATCCGCCGCAGGCATTGGCCTCCATACCAACGCACATAAAACGGAATATATGTGCTATAACCAAATGGCGACATTTCCACACTAGACGGAACCTCTCTGATACTAGTAGACAAATTCACCTACCTAGGAAGTAGTGTCTCATCAACCGAAAAGGATATGGACACACGGCTAACGAAGGCATGGACAGCTATCGATAGGCTATCGATCATATGGAAATCAAACCTACCGATAAAATGAAACGCAGTTTCTTCCAGGCAGCCGTCGTATCGATACTGCTGTATGGATGCACTACTTGGACGCTAACCAAACAACTGAAAAAAAAGCTAGACGGCAATTACACAAGAATGCTGCGAGCAATATTGAATAAGTCCTGGCGGTAACACCCCACAAGGCACCAACTATACGGCCACCTACCTCCCACCACGAAAACTATCCAAGTTAGACGAACCAGATATGCAGGACACTGCTGGAGAAGCAGGGACGAGCTCATAAGTGATATACTCCTATGGACCCCCACATATGGTTGGGCAAAAGCAGAACGACCAGCTTGAACATACATACAGCAGCTATGTGAGGATACGGGTTGTAGCCCTGAAGACCAGCCAGAGGCGATGAACGATAGGGAGAAGTGGCGAGAGAGGGTCAGGGATATCCATGCTGGCAGCACGACATGATGATGATTATGATGATGATGATTATGATGATGATGATGATGAAATATTGTAATAAAACAGAGATATACAGTTGGCAATACATAATTAGTTACTACTAAAAGCATATTAACAAGATGTTTTATATAAAGACTACCGACTGTTTTGATGTGTGTCTGCCTTCATTAACCTGATTTCACAGAGTTCATTTGCAAATTATCTAGGTACATCATTTACTTCTAAATATTATAATACATTCTAAATATTGTAATACTAAATGAATCAAGAAACATTTTGATTTATAGATAAAGCTCTTTCTTATAAGAATAACCCGTTTGAAAGATAACAAATATGTTCACATATGACACATACACCGACGTGTTTGATGCCGCTTATAAGTGGTTATTAATACTGTCAGTGGATAGGTAATGGCTGTGTTACGATATCAAACCGCCTGTTTAAAGCTATTGAGTCAAATCTTACAGACATTACTCAGATGTATATTGCCCAGTTGGCTGGGGCTGTAGAATATGATACTAAACAATCTGATGGTGAGGTTCCAGCAATGCTGGAGCTTTGGGGAATGCGGAGTACCCCTTTATTGCCATCGCTCTCAGGTCCACTCTGGCCCGGAGTGGTAGCACCTGATAAGGGTTCTATCTATGGGTTAAATAGGACTAAACGGTGGTTGGCGTTTACTATTTTTATACATTTAGACTGCGTATTTATGTTGAACTGAATCGTTTAAAATAGAACTGTTTTGACATCAAAACTGCGTACTTATGCTAAACTGAATTATCTGAAATTGAACTGTTATTAACATTGAAACTGTACTTACACTAAACTGAATTATTATATATAACTGCTTGAATAGTTTGAAATAGAAATGTTTTTGACAATTAAACTGTGTACTCATGCTAAATTGAATTGTTTGAAATAGAACTGATTATCTACATAAAAATGGATTGGGCGTTAAATAACGTACAAAGGTTGATGTGCCATAAAACCCACCAAACGAAACCAAATCAGATGTATAATCTTGTATAATGAACCTAATAAATACAAATATTTGTTTGACCTAGTTACATCGCACAACGTAGATCTATAAGCGTTCTCTATCAAGACTGACTGACTATAGATATCATGAGTGATTGATAAACTCGTCTTGTAATCTGTTGATATCTATCAACATTCTAAATTGATATATTATCAAGTAATTTCAAAACTTCACTGCGTTATATTGAAGTTCAAGTAATCACAAATTTTGTTTGATTTTTCCGAGCATAGACAATACTCGATATGTGTGCGTGTGGTGGGGTTCAAATCAAATTCTGCTTTAGGCCCCCATAAAGGCTTAATTTGGGTATGGATATAGTTATAACAAATTGTGAACTTATTCATTTCATTAAATTTCAAATACATAAGTTCGATTTCTTCACAGTGTCATAATTTTACAAGAGATGTGATATATTTTCAAGCTCTGATGAACAACATTTTATCGAAAAATATCAATGTGAATTGAAGTCGGTAAAACAAAGTAAAAGCGGCATTCTTTTAAACTTTGAAAAAGAAATTATATATATATATATATATATATATAAGGACTGAGAGAGAGTGGGAGGAGAGAGAAAGAGAGAGAGATCAGGGATCGTTCTTTACTGTTGATAGCATACAACCCAGTACAGTCTGTCACGTATTATTTGAAGAAGACACTCCAACCAAACTCCCATTGTCCTGAGATGCGATAAAGGGAAATACTCGGCATGGCATCCAGACAACCTAAAAATTACGAGAAACATTCAGCAATCCATGTTACACAGAATCTAATTTTTTTTTTCTCTTATTGGAAAACATTATATTTCTACTATTTCAGCTTTAGTTTTCTTTCAGCTTAGTTTCATTTTTTGATATAAGTATTTCCAGTGTTAATGGAAAATGATTGCTTATAAAACTGCTACTTCCTATTTAACCCCTGATAACTGTATATACGGTATTGAGGTCACAAAGCATCTAATGTTGTGAAGAGTTTGTGTCTCCATGAATGCTTTTGCTGGTGACTATCACTTTCTGTAATGTCAGGCGTCGTACGATACGTGAAGAGAAATGTTCGTTAGATCTCCACTTTTGTTCCTTCCTACTGCGCTTTAAACAATACACACTTAAAGGTGTCGACAAATTTTTCCACCTGATTGTGGGTGATAGTAGTGATCGAAAACTTTTGGAACAACTTGGTGTGAATTGTATATTATTATCTGTTGCCAACTATTCAGGAATGCTATATTGACTGAACAACTATTAGTAGAGCTTGTGTCCATCTGTCGCATAAAGAAGAATAAAATATGTATCAATAACCACTTAGTCGCTTTACACCATTGATAGGGTCAGCGAAATCCGAATCAGAACGTGAGCCATCAATTCGACAAGGATTTGTGGGGTGGGGATTTCACATATATATTCGAGAACTGCATCAAAATTTGGCCGGTATACCACATTCTGCGAAATTTATTTCATAGAATTAATGCTTTACAGTCCTAAACGTAGCCGTTTGAAAATAATTAGTCTGAGATAAGAAGGGACAGTATGGATTCTTGTAAATCTCTCGTTTGATATCACCTGCAGTTACTGGAATAGCCCGGATACAATCGGTAAGTGGTTATAAGATATCACTCCATGATAACAGTGACAATAACAGTGTATTACTTTTAAACTCTCTTCGAAACAAATAAGTCGTGACAGGGCGGCCACTTGGCTAAACTCAGTCGTTTTGCAGTTCTATATAATGAAACCATATCCTAGTAAGATGATGGTCCAGCGCTGTAATCCTCCGGTAAAATATACTTAAACATTATTTGGGGACCGAATGTGGAGAGTAAAGTCTTGTGATCTGTCGAAATAGTCAAGTATCATTCATACAATATTTTGTGGAACAGTTTTACTGTAAAAATCAGCGTTAATACTTCCTTCTTCACTAAACCATAATTACGCTATGCTAATGTAAGAAGCCTGTCAGCATTTACAATAGTTCTCAATACTGCCGCCAAACAAGAGCAAAGTAACTACTCTAGTTGGAGGTGTCAGCAGCTACACTCATGTTCTGAACTGGATCAAAATATGTAAGGAGTACATTAAGACGAAGTAGCGATTTGACCTTCTTAAATAAGCGTTGCTAGTTCTTCGGCCTGGATCATTTGGCATGTTCTATCAATAGTCGATTGATTGGGGCCTTTAATTCATGAGATACTGAAGGAAAGTACCATAGTGACTTAATAGCCAAAGAAATTAACGTAAGTCGTTTACATCCATTAGCGGTGGCATGTGTAGTATGTCTGCGACATTTCCTGGATATGGATGACAACCCCATCAGTCAAACATGAATTTAAGATTCTTGATTGATGACGCTTTTTAAAAAGCTGTATTCTTTAATGTGAGTCAAAACACTGTGAGCTCGTGGCTCGACCAGCCCACAATAATAATAATCATTTATGTAAACGGTGGTGCTTGCTACACTCGTCAACATCTTATTCATAATCTGCTGAAAAATGGAGAGTGCTGAAAAGGCAACATAGTACTTTGTAATAACCCATGATGTGTGTCAATCTGAAGGAGCTCTCTTGGTAATTCTGACACTTTAATTTATAGATAAACCTCTGCAATATCTACTTTTGCAAAGTAGGTGGTATCATTTAGCCCGGAGGGGGAATCGGGTAATAGTGAACTTCAAAGGCAGCATTGAGGCTGGTAGAGAAACGAGCACACATCCAAATAGAGCCGCTGCTTTTCTTAACCATCACAACTAGTGTTGCCTACTGAGAATAAGAGACCGGTGTGAGTAGACACATTTCTTCGAAACTCACTCTACTAACTGGAACTTGATATAGGGAACTGGTCACTTAGATCACAGAAGACTGGCATACCTGAAGGCTTCAACATTAATGTAGCCTTTGATTTAGTCCAAAATATGAGATTTTCATTAGATACCGACCTATATCATTCCACAAGATGTTTTTTTTAGTTAGCATCAGCACGTGGTAACAATGTCTTCACGACAAGCTAAAAAAGACACATCAAAAATTTTTAAATCAATAATGACATTAGGGTATTGCAAATCATCAAATAGGTATCGGATACACACAAGTTAGTAAATGTAAATGGGCAAACCACTTCCCTACAAACCTGAACATAGTCAACTGAAGTACTTAGGGTAACGTATCTCGTTGGCCGGATAGGAAGTCAGCTTATAGCCTGTCATAGTCTCTGTGATGAAATTGTAATGTCAGAGACGGTGTCAATCTGCAGTCGCGTGTGTTTTGAATATCGCTGACACAGCACGACTACCGATTGTTGTACGATAGAAGTGTCATGTTTAATGATTATGAGCCATTTTCATTCAAGTGTAACTTATTGCAGCATAATATCAAAGTCACATACAAAAACAGCCTCTTAAGCTGCTCTTAAAACGTTTGTATTCCTAGTTTGCATCTGCTCTGGTTAAGTTTAAACAATGTAAAAGTATCTTAAATAAAAATGATTACTCAGCAAATATTAGCTTGAGTAGGTAAAAGACTTAGTCAAATGATGAGTCACAAAGGATCTTGAAACGAGTTAATATAACGTTTGTGTTCGATCGATCGAAGCTTGCGGAGCAAAAGCCTAAACTTTCAGTCTGTTTGATCTACAATTCGAAACATGTTCCCATAACATTTGGACTATGATTCGATGTAAAATATACCGATGCAAGTCTCAGTTTTCATCGGTTTTCGTGCTCGGTTGTTTACGACCTCAGCATCACCAATATATGATGATGATGTCACACTGTGTGTCTCTTGTTTAGTCACGGACCACCCGAAATTATCCATGCCGATTTGTCAATATTTTGGGACTAATCTGACGTGGACCGAGCAATATAGTAAATTCTTAAATGAAATCTCTTTCAATATGATCTCTGTCTTTTAATTGTAATCAAATATATTTTGCTACTTAACAGGATCTTTGGTCTTTCCTTCTACATCACACAATTCTCAGAAATCCACACTCAACTTAGATTTAGTAGGCCAAATGTAAAACTAATATACTGAAAATGTATAATAAATCTATGTTATCAATTTAGATATATTTTATGAACTTAGATATGTTTTAAAGCGAATTTAGATTCGATTTCGTAAAAAATCATACCGAAAAACAAAGATATAAAAGTAGACTGGAAGATAAGATCAGAGTATCAAAACTTTACTTTAAGAAGCAAAATTTGCTAAAATGAGGAAGAAAATGGAAAGATTTAACGATGAACCAAAAGACAACAGCTTTACTAGAAGAAATAACTCAAAAAGATACTGAAAAGATACCGCCAGAAAATTCAGTACAGACAAATGATATTATAGACAAGCAAATTTAAAAAGAACAGGAAACATAGCAATCAAATGATATTATAGTAAGTAAGTAAAGTTGGCGACCATAGTCGAGGGTGACCTGAAGGCTCCCTTCTCGATAGCTGCTACACCGAGGTGTAGGGGAGGTCGCAACTCCTTTCCCTGGATTGCTCCCCTTTATCCTTGATCGCGTACCTTATAATGCTGAGTATTAAGCAAGGAGACATCAAGTACCATTTTTTGAGTCTTTGCTATGACTCGACCTGGGATTGAACCCAGGTCTCCCGGGCCATTGGCGAACACTCTATGCCAATGTCCGAGACAATTAAATTCAAAAAGAACAGGAAACATAACAATCAAATGCGATTAAAACTAAACTGCTTCGATGAAGGTTAAGAAGATACAAGAGAAAAATTGCATAAACATCAGATGGAAGCAAAAATCTCCAAATAAAGATAGCATAGTAACATCCTTGATCCCAAACGATAGGTCTCATAATATATCTACTTATGGAAATTCCTCGTCAGGCGACTTAAGGATAAATTTTTTAACAAAAAAGAAAAAACCTAGCCTTCTTTAAGGCATTGTAGAAAAAGCTTACAGCATGATCCTAACGCCTAAAGATTATAAAACATGCAATGGTAATCCGAAAAGCTGAAATGTACAAAAAGAAATGTAACTGATTAACAATGTCATGCAAATCACACTCTCAATAATTGTATATTAGTTCCTATCCAAAAGGCATTTATTTGTGTTGCTTTGAATATTTTATTCACTAATTTTAACATCAGCAAAGATCTCATTAAATGATTGTAACGTACGGCACCTGCTAACGCATCACCGAATTCTCATCGTAAAGTTGACAGTTCCTTGAAACGATGTTAAAAACAATAGCAAATAAGAACATTAATAAATAAACACAAGACAAAATCATGTTGAGACATTTTGAATATTGAAAAGATGCTAAGTCATCACAGATTAATTTTCTGCTAAAAAATGACTTGCAAAGACGTACAAAGCTGTCTTTCTGTATTAGGTGATGTAGATGAATATATGACTTGGTTGATAAAAGAAATTTGTTTTTCTTTATGTTATTTTAAGCAATCGACATAGAAATACTTGATTTTAGTACAATTACCTTTTTTCCCATAATAACAATGATCTAATTTCGGTATGTAATATGGGATTTTGTGTAGAAAAATAGGAAGTAATTTAACATTGATAATAATGGTCACCATTTTTCTAAGTGAAAAGTGTTTTTTTTTTACCTTAATAGCAACAAAATGCTCTATGAAAATATAGTAATTTTTTTTTAAATGTTTAATCAGGAATAATAATGGAAGTGTAGATTTTATTCAGTTTAAAATTTCAATTTCAGCAACTACATATTCTAATTTTGTTAGACCAAAACAAAGTGTTCTAAGAGTTTAACAAATTTCAAAAGGCTTGTATGTTAGTGTATTATAAATTTTGAAATGCAATTAAATAATCTTTTAAAGAAAATCTGAAAAAAAAAAATTCAACAAGGAAAACAAATAAAAAAGATTGACTCATGAAATAAAAATATCGTTTTTTTTTACAATTTTATTAATTTCATTTTGACCGTATTTTACGGGTATCTTCTTTCTTTTTCCTTTTCTTCTTCTATTATGAGTTACTTTTCAGTTTTAAATTAGAATGACCGGTCAATATTTTATTGTATTTAAAACAATTCTAAAAATAAATGTATTTAAGTTTATTCACTATATGTATATTTTATTCATTACATATATTATAGAGCGAGAGGATGAGAAAAATTAACTAATTCAAAGATGATTTCAATTTTCTCGTCGACTTCTGCTTCAGTTTTACTCGTCACAAAAAAGAGGCGAATTACAAGGCGATAAGGCTGATTTTGCGAGACTGTTCTTATCCTGCACAAAAGTATAATTCAAGTTTATAAAACAAGAGAAAGCAGATGACACAGAAGAATTGAGTGAGACAATGAGAAATCTTAATTTTATCGCGTTCATTTTCACCAGTTTTCCTTGATGCATACAGAAGAAGAATCTGGGTGCGAAAGATCAGCTGGAATCCAACTGTGGACAAGACAGCCTCGAGAAAGTGATCCTCCATCTTACCAAATGCATGAACTTATCTAAATTGATCAGCGTGGCTCTTATGTTACCCTTATATCCCCCTACTATCGTGCAAACTAAATGCAAATTGTCCCGAATATTTCGACCCCTTGCAGCGCATGTCTCCTCGGATGCTAAGAGTCACTTCAGCACAGTTTGCCGTTGTTTCGACAGGATCTTTGCCAAAATCTTAAAGTTTGTGTTGAATAAAATTGGCCTTAAACTGTTAATGTCTCCATTGTGCAATTTCACCATTTCTTTGGTGAAATATTGAAGAACGTTTCTTTTTCTTTTTCTGTGTTTTTTCTGCAAGGGTTTTGGAATTGGTGGTGATATACGAATTAAAAGTTGTGATAATCACGGTTACTGTGGTTGTGGTGGTAATGATGTTGTGGGTAAATAGTGGATTATCCTCCACCTCTTTCTTTTCATTCTTCTCGAAACTGAGATCTGATGATGGACTTTTTTCCTTGTTCTTGTTATTTATTTATTTTGTTTTCGATTGAAGATAAGATGAGTACTTTGGTTCATAAGTTATTGTATCTTTTGGACTGAGGATATTTTTCGGGAGTAGGGAAGGAGTATGTGGTTGGGACCATCATTTTTGTCATCAAACTACACAACCCATCCTAGTTGATATCTTTTTCGACGAAGAGCTCTTTTTTTCTTTTTTTTTTTTACACCTGAGTTAATTTCACTCTCAATGGATTTCTTCGTTGGACCTTTATGCTTGTCACACAGCTTCTGGAGGATCGTGTTTATTTTGTGGAAAGTGTTACTGCTATTGGCAATAATACTGTTTATTATTTGACGGTTTTTTGTGATTTTGTCAATGTCGACTCTCCAGGACTTACATTGGCTCTCTGGTTTCATGGTTTGGATATTCTTGCCTATTTTACAAACTAACAATCGTTTTTATTCATTTTCAGTTGGAAGTCGAGAAGTACATGAAGGAGAAATAAGAGGCAGCAGTGGATTTTTCTGATGTTGAAATGCACCCTTGAAAGTAGGAGTAGGTGGTTGTTTTCGGACGAATGCTTCTAGAATCAAGATATTTTGCAATTTGATGTCTATGATTTCGGAAGCCTTTCTTCACTGGCATTCCATGGTAAATCTGATTACATAGGCGAAATTCCTTATGTTGTTCATCAGCCACGGAAATATATTGCTTTCGACTCTCTTTTTTCATCAATTTTAAATGAAGTTCATGAGAATATGTTCATCATTTAAAGGTTACACCAAGAGAAAACGACTTAAATCTCCTGCAAAAATTACTTGAACCTGTTTAAATTAAAAAGTATCTAAATCAGGCTCGTGGAGCAAAAGAAACACATGAAAATCCAAATCTGCTTAAAATATACAGTACCTGGGGGAGTAAGATTCAAGATAGACACACATAAACACACAGAAAGTAAATGTAGAAATTAAAAGAAAGTGCCTACTTCAGTTTTGCGAACGAATGTCAATGTTATGGATTTCCCTACTTAGGGTAGTGTTATGGCCCTGGAAGGGGTCACAAAAGGAACAAAACACCACGGTTATTGTATAGGTATATATTTACAAGAGCAAAGGATGGTTACAAGAACATAGGACAGTAAGCTAGTTCGCATAACCGCGCGGGAGCGAGGTTAGCTTCAGGATCTAGACTGACTTCGTATTGCTGCGTCTTCCGGTATTATGGAGGTGATTCCGCTACAACAGGTAAATTAAAGCTGACTTAATAGAAGTCATCATCATCACCTAGTCGTTCCGATAACACGAAATTTCTTGACTCTCTCTCTCTCTCTCTCTCTCTCTCTCTCTCTCTCTCTCTCCATATTTCTCTGCGGTACATCGCTCCCGGCAAGTTCAGTGTCCACACAAGTCTAATGTATATAAATTTTTGCTTTCGGCCAACACTGGCATATCCATATGTAGGATTCCATTAGAGAACGACGCTTATGGGTTGCCTCTCGGTTTTCTAGTTGTATTTAGCATGTCTTGTTCCTTGAAATATTTACTCCATCTTTCCTTTGTGTATGGAATCGAACAGGACGACCAGCTCGAACCTTCACACAGCAGCTCTGTAAGGAAACGGGATGTAGCCCTGAGGACCTACCAGAAGCGATGAACGATAGGGATGAGTGGCGAGAGAGGGTCAGGGATATCCATGCTGGTGGTACATGATGATAATGATGATGGAATCGAATGCCTTGGAGAAATCTTCAATCAAATTGTTGCCTCGAGATTTTTTGCACATATTCCTTCGATGATTCGACTGATACTCTACATCTGTGATGTGGTTCGATTTCTCGAAAAACCGTTCGGATCGAGGCAATCAGCTTTTCTACTCCACATTTTTCAGTATTGCATCAAGTTCTTACTTCGTAATCTGTCCAAGTAGGATGTCTAGTTGCCTATAAAAAATTTTCACTTGGTTTTCGAGTGGTTTCAGGAAAGTTTCGTTGTAGGTTCTTGAAATGTGTTTTCCACTTCTGAAGTCTTTCTTCTTGGCCGACGGCTTTTAGTTTTGCTATCCAGGTGCTTTTCTTTCTGTTTTCGTCATTTACTCTCTGCCCAGTTAATCGTGATTGTGCATGTTCAATTGAATTTCTGATTTTATTGATTTGGTCTTCAATGTATTCACGTTGATTGTTTTTGTATTTTAGTTAGTTCTCTCTGGATTTTCTTAAGATTCAGCATACTAACGTTGTTGGGTTTCTTTTATTAAGTAAGGATGCTTTTTCTTGTTATTTCGTTTTGCCCCAAGAGCAATTGACTACATTTGGTCCTTGGTTTGGATGGTATGTGATATGGACCCAAAGTCGGTACACAGAAGGAAAACACGGAACACGGTTTAGAGGTAAGAAAGATATACCAACAAAAGTAACAAAGGATAGTGTCCAAGATTGGTAGTCGTGCTTCTAGTTCTCTTGTACTACTACTGTTACTACTACTCCTGTATTAGAATATTACTACGCTAGTAATATAGTCCTTGAAGAGTCGATGATGCAGGTAAGTTTCGGTCTCACAATAGTATGCACTCGAATAAAGGTTCCATAGGGATGCTAACAAAGGTCTCATATTTTCATTCGGATTATATCTTTCCGATGTCTTCTAAAGAGTATCAAACTTGTTTCTGACTGTTACTATATATTGATTATTTCCTAGTCGGCTGGGGCTGTAGAATACACTGACTGCGCCTCTGCAGAGAGGGTAAGACCCCCCCCCCAACAAGTGTCCTGGATATGACACTAAACAATCTGATGGTGAGGTTCCAGTGATGCTGGAGCTTTGGGGAATGCGGATTACCCCTTCATTGCCATCGCTCTCAGGTCCACTCGGGTAGCACCTGAACTAAATAGAACTAACGGCATACTTATGCTAAACTGAACTGTTTGATTAAACTGAATAGCTTGAAATAATGTTTTGACTATTAAATCGTACTTACATTTAAACTGCGTACTTATGCAAAACTGAATTATCTGAAATAGAACTGTTTTTGACATTGACACTGTTTTTACACTAAACTGAATTGTTCAACATAGAACTGTTTTGACATTTAACTGTGTGTAAACAAAATCTGTACTTATACGAAACTGAATTAGCTGAATTAGAACTGATTGACAAAACTGAATAGTTTGAAATAGAAATGTTTTTGACAATTAAACCGTGTACCCATGCCAAACTGAAGTGTTTTAGATAGAACTGATTATTTACATAAAAATGGATTTGGCGTTAAATAACCTACAAAGGTTGATATGCCATAATACCAACCAACCAACCAACTGGAACATAGATTTTACCATAGGGAACTGAAATTAAGATACCATGATCCCGGTAATGGATGGATATTTGTGTTGGCACTGGCATGGAAAAACTTGGTCTATGCCACCACTGGAGGTGTAGGAATACTTCTCAGTTCTCGTTCCATAAAATTCCTGAATACTACAGAGAAAATCCAACTGAGAATGTGTGCAACATATAATAGTAAGTCCTGCTCAACAATCATCCCTTGCAACAGTTGCCCCACCATGCTAGTGATAAAACGAACATCATTACCGTCTATTAAGAGCTATCTTCCCTTGTTCGACACTTTCTAAAGCAACATTCTGATCATCAGTGGAGATACGAATGCTTACATAGAAAAGAAAATCATAAATTCTCCGCACACAACTCACTAAACAGATATAGTAAATATCTATTTGAGTCTTTTCAAGAGAACAGGCTTGTATGTCTAAACACTAAATTCTCCAAAAGGAAAGGAAAACTATGAACTTAGAACAACTCAAACAACTCTAAACCCCGTATATATTTATAAGCAAGAAATAGAAAAACAACACTTTGAACGGTGAAGGATTATCTTCCGATCAAAGAACTTTCTCAGCAAAGATTTCTCTGAGTCTGCGCAGAAATGAGAAACAAGCAGATAAAGCTTCACGATAACACTGCCCCTCGTTTACCTATAGTGATATTAGTAATCAATATATAGGTTTGGTTGGTTGGGTTTTATGGCATATCAATCTTTGTAGGTTATTTAACGCCAAATCCATTTTTTATTTAAATAATCAGTTCAATTTAAAACAATTCAGTTTAGCATGAGTACACTGTTTAATTGTCAAAAACATTTCTATTTCAAACTTTTCAAGCAGTTATATATAACAATTCAGTTTAGTGTAAGTACACTTTCAATGTCAAAAAATAGTTCAATTTCAAATAAGTCAGTTTAGCATAAGCACGCAGTTTAAATATAAGTACGGTTTAATTGTCAAAAACATTTCTATTTCAAGCTATTCAGTTTAATCAAACAATTTAGTTTAACATAAGTATGCCGTTAGTTCTATTCAACCCATGTATTCTACAGCCCCAGCCGACTGGGCAAGTTCCAGTAGGCATATGATGTTTATATTTTGCTCAAGTTTATTGTATTTAATATTCTAACGTTAAAAGTCACCATGTTGATACTGCTTTTGCCTTAACATAGTTTTGCTTGGGCATTAGAGTTGTTTTTTTTTTTATTTTGTGGACAAAGCTTCAGCTTCAGCAAAACGCGCCCCTTGTTTATTCGTGTTGAGGGTGATGCAGTTTGGACATAAAGGTTGAATTATGATGCCAATATTTTGGCTGTTATTTTTTCTCCTCAATAGACACAATTCTCATAGATTAGTAGCAGAAGTTTCCTGACTGAACTATTTGATTCTGGCTGTTGAGCAATGATATCCCTCCGCCCAGCATCAGTTGAAGTATGTTTGTATTTTGCAGAGTTTGACCTCTTCAGTTTGATCGAAATTTTATTTTCTCAGAGTAAATGAAAAGCAAACGTTTCGTCAATGAAAGTTTTCTTTCTCATAAGAAGTTTTAACTAAACCAATCATATTTTATTTTAATCAAGTAAAGTAAATTCACTTTTTCTTACATTTTTCATATTGGCCACGTTATTTTGCTGTGTTGGATTCGGAATTTTCTAATGCTTTTTGTTGAATCCCTTTTTTTTGGGTGGGGGGTAATATCGGTAACTGCTTCGTGTACTCAGAGATGAAAATTAAAGTCGTTAAAAGTATTTGATACAACAGATAATACACACAAAAATAGTCTTACTCTTCTTCATCATCCACTCTGCGGTAACTTAAAAAGAGCAGGGGGTGTCATGGTTACAGCCATGGACTGCGGAATCGTAGTAAGCGAGTTCGTACTCCAGTCGCACTATTACGTTCACTTTCGGGCAAATACCCTTGTAAAAGGCATGAACCCCCTTATCCTCCCAGCTATGGGTTAAATAGTACCACTATTGTTCTTCTAGGAGAATGGCTTTGGCATTAAAATAACCCACGAAGGTTGATATGCCATTAAACAAAAAAACCAAAGCAAACCTTTAAAAAGAGAAGTTTGGGGGGGGCTTTTTTTTCCTAAAATTCACTGGAAAAGTTAAAAACTCATTTCGTCCACTGTCAATGGTTTATTAATTAGCCAGACATAAAATGAATTCTTGCAATTGCAAACAATATCGTTGCAGCAATTTCGTACAATTCCGTAAATGGTTCCCATTGATTCTCTTTCGTTCACATTCAATGCTTGAATATCTTTTCAACGATTTAATCAATTTTCATGAAAATCATTTAACAAAAAAAGATTTGAAGGATTTGGTTAATTAAATTTTTTTACCCATAAGGATTACTTAATTCTCATTGAACTAATTTAAGAAAAAATTGTCCCAAATCTGAAAATTTTAAAATACAGTATAAACAGTACTGCGCTTTGTTTAACAATTAACTAAATGAAACTAAAACCAAAATTAAAACTCATATAATCTAAAGTATGGTTTATAAAATGTAAAAATAATCAAATCATTTTAAAATCTGTTTTAACTACACAAAAAGTATTTTTGCTTTCCTTGCCATTAAAAAAAATCTACTGCAATATAAAGCAGATTTATCCTGTAACATGGTTTGTATGTGGGGTCAGCAATCTAGACTATCAAACCTGCACAAGTGAGTTCGATTCTCATTGGGTGCCTCATTCATATGGCCTTGTGCTACATATAAGCTATAAAGCTTAGTAAATTATTTATGTTTAAAATATTATGTATTTATGTAGTGTGTCTTTGGCAGTAATAATCTGACAGAGTCATTCTCTCTTCAGTTTTACAACTGGTTTGAATTCAGAATTTTTCCTTCTCCTAAATTGGTTGTTTTATCAAAGTTAAAGAGTCCAGTTTTCTCTAATATATATAGAGAATAGCTCTATTTATATCTTTCTAAAGAATATTAGTGCTATGTGAAAGGCCTCGTTCAGGATTAGAACTCTGGTAACTGGTTCCACTTTTCATGATAACTGTTACGTCACGAGCGTCTACTAGATAAACGATTTTTTTTAACAGATCATGTAATACACGTTCAGAAATTCTGTTCTAGAATTAGAAAAGCACCAGAAATTATCGAGATCTGTTAAGCATAAATAGCATACATCATTATTTACTTTTATTGATGGCATCTATCAATCAGTGGATTAAACAACTGACTTTTATAAGCGTTATGCAAAACAATTTTATTTTTATCATAGAAAAATAACTTTTCAAAAGAAATCCAATATTCTAATTATGCCTTCAACAATTCGGGATCATTCGCAATTATTTTTTGATGTAGGAAATTTTGTTTTTCAGTAAATTTATGCATTGCTAATTCCATCAATAAATGTCAAGGATAAATATATTCAAGGGCTGCCACTTTACTCAAAGACGTAGAATGGTCATAAGTTAGAAATCATCTTGATGAAAAGAAATATTGTTTATTCTGATATGCTAACATGACGGAAACGTATTCTATAGGAATAGTATACGCTATTTACCTCTGCAAATTACATATAATCAGTGAATTAGGTTACTATAAATGTAATAGGAAGGCATTTTATTTCTGACATGAAAAAATTCCATTCATGTGTCTTCATTAATAACAATTTTATGATAATTATAACAATTTTTCATCCTAAGCAATACCGGAAATTCTGCTAATATATATATTCACCACAGAGGCAGATTCTAGACAATACTTTCATTTCAGCTGCATAAAATTCATCCCTCATAGGAGGTGCCCGTGGTGTAATGGTTATCGTCGCAGGAATTGGACACGGCGACACGAGTTCAAATCCTGGACAGATTGCATTTCACATAGCACTAATACCCTTGGGAAAGGTATGAATTATTCTCCCCCAAGCTATGGGTAAATAGTAGGGTAGACGAGGTTCTTCAAACTAGTCTAGGAGAAGGAAAACTCTGAATTCAAACCTGTTAAACTCCGCTTAAAAAATTGACCTTGTGTCATATCCTGCCCGAGCGGAGGGGTTGGGTAAATATGATAAAATTCACCCCTTATACTCTAACACGTAGGATCTGCACCATATTAACTAACAAAATCCCCCGACAAGCCTACTAAGAAGAATTACGCGTAAGAGATACCTTGCAGCACTAATGAATAAAGGATTCATATTAACAGAAAAATACAATTAACAAAGCTACCCTTCCCCCCCAAAAAAAACGTAACAACGAAAACCCTTAGCATATGTCTCAAAAATATGTAATAAATATATAAATGTATTGGTTCAAATGAATTCTTACAATCAATACATCCACTAAATGCTCTGGAAAAAATATATATGTATTTATACATAAGTGCTCACACACACACACACACACACACACACATACACACACACATATATATATACATATATGTGTGTACGTTTGTGCACAAACAGAGAATATATATATATATATATATATATATGGGAAAGGAGTAGCGCCCTTCCCTACACCTTGATGTAGTAGCTATCGAAAAGGAAGACTTCGGGTCACCCTCGACTATAGTCACGAACTTTACTTACTTTACTATATATATATATATATATATATATATATATATATATATATATATATTGCTAATGAAACGGCTGGAGAAAAAGCTAGACGGCAACTACACAAGAATGCTGCGAGCAATATTGAACAAGTCTGGGAGGCAACACCCCACAAAGCACCAACTGTACGGCCACCTACATCCCATCCCGAAAACTATGAAAGTTAGAGGAACCAGACATGCAGAACACTATTGGAAAAGCAGGGACAAGCTCATAAATGATGTACTCCTATGGACCCCCGCAAATGGCCGAGAAAAAGCAGGACGACTGGCTCGAACCTACATACAGCAGCTCTGTGAGGATTCAGGATGTAGCCCAGAGGACCTGCCAGGAGCGATGAACGATAGGGAGGAGTGACGAGAGAGAGTCAGGGATATCCGTGTTGGAGGCACATGATGATGATGATATATATATATATATATATATATATATATATATAGAGAGAGAGAGAGAGAGAGACTATAGAGAGATAAAGGGAAGGAAAAGAACAAAGTAGAACAAAAATACACATAATACCCTTTGAAATATTTGTGCAAGTCTATGTATACGAAATCCTTTACGTAGACTAGAGGTCTTCACAGACAATAACCTCCAATGGGATATTCACTTACACAAAACTGGAATTAAACAGAACCAAAACAACCAATCAAATCAATCTTTACTAGACAGAAACAGCCGGAATTTGCCAGTCGAATCGCTTGAAAAGTACGTAAATTCCGAAACAGGTAGTGTGCATAAACATATAAAATAATAATAATAATAATAATAATAATAATAATAATAATAATAATAATAATACAAGATTAGGATAGATAAGACTCAACAAAATAGCAAATGCAGGCTATGTGGTGACAGAGATGAAACCATCAATCACAAAATAAGCGAATGCAGCAAATTAGCATAGGGGGGGGTATAAGGCAAGACACGACTGGGTGGGCAAGGTCATCCACTGGGAAATGTGTAAGGAATGTAAATTTGACCATACAAACAAATGGTATATGCACAACACATCACCTGTCCTAGAAAATGACACGCATAAACGCTTATGGGACTTTGACATACAAACGGATCACCTGATCCCGGCCAGAAGACCAGACAATAATAATCAAGAAAAAAAAAAGACAGAACTTGCAAAATAGTCGACTTTGCAGTCCCGGCTGGCCACAGAGTAAAACTGAAAGAATGTGAAAAGAAGGATTAGTACCTCGATCTTGCTAGGGAATTGAAAAAACTGTGGACCATGCAGGTGACAATTATACCAATTGTAATTGGTGCGTTTGGAACAGTAACTAAGGGATTACTCAAGGGACTGGAGGACTTGGAAATTGGCTGACGGGTGGAGACCATCCAAACGACAGTGTTATTGAGAACGGCCAGAATACTGAGAAGAGCCCTGGAGACTTGAGGAGACTTGTCGTCACTCAGACTCCAGTGAAAAACCATCGGCTAACGCTAATGTGAAAAGCTCTAATGAGTGAATAATAATAATAATAATAATAATAATAATAATAATAATCTGCAAAATTGTCGACTTTGTTGTCCCGGCAGACCACAGCTTAAAACTGAAAGAATGTGAAAAGAGAGATAAGTACCTCGACCTTGCTAGAGAACTGAAAAAACTATGGAACATGAAGGTGACAATTATACCAATTGTGATTGGTGCTTTTGGCACGGTAACTAAAGGATTATTAAAGGGCCTGGAAGATTTGGAAGTTGGCGGATGAGTGGAGACCATCCAAACAACAGCATTATTGAAAACGGGCAGAATACTGAGAAGAGTCCCGGAGACTTGAGGAGACTTGCAGTCACTCAATCTCCAGTGAAAGACGATCAGCTAACGTTAATGTGAAAAACTCTAATGAGTAATTATTATAATGAAACTGATAGAATGTGAAAAGAGAGGTAAGTACCTCGACCTTGCTAGGGAATTAGAAAAATTATGAAACATGAAGGCGACAATTATACCAATCATGATTGGTGCTTTTAGCACAGTCACCAAAGAATTATTAAAGGGATTGGAGGACTTGGAGGTTGAAGGACGAGTAGAGACCATCAAAACAACAGAATTATTGAGAACGACCAATATACTGAGAAGTGTCCTGGAGACTTGAGGAGACTTGCTGTCACTCAAAATCCAGTGGAAGACCATCAGCTGACACCGATGGGAAAACTCTCAAAGGGTAATGATAATAATACGTATATATATATATATATATATATATATATATATATATATGAAAGTAAATATGGATCTGAATCCGACAGCATGAAGAAAGTCGAAAAACAGAATAATCCAAATTAGATGAATTTATTTTGATGTAAAGTCAACGTTAAAAGTTTCGGTTTTAATAACCTTCATCAGGACTTTGATATCATGAGAATTGTTCACACAGTGATGAATGCTTGTTGAGATAACTGGAGCAAATAAAATGTCTATAATGAAAAAGATATAAATGTGTATATAGTGTTCTTAATTTAAAAGTATTAAGTACGTGTTTAGCACGTTGAATGATATTTGAAAATGTTGGACCTTTAAGAGATAAGAAAAATCCTCCCGTTTTTTTAAAGAAATATGCAGAGGTAGTCAAGTTTTTATATTTACAAATCGTTTTGAAGTCATCCATGTTAGATGTCATATAAGAATGTATTTTGTATTTATTTTTCCAAAATGACAGTATGAAAGTAAATATGAATTTGAATCCGACAGTGTGATATCAAAATCGTAATGAAGGTTATTAAAACCGAAATGTTTAACGTTGGCTTTACATCAAAATAAATTCATCTAATTTGGATTATTGTTTTTCTACTTTCTTCGTACTTTTGGAAAAACAAATATCAAAGTGTCACGAAAATAGAATTTCGTTCATCCTATGAGGAGTCAATATTGACTATTTCCACGAAGTTCTTTTGGGGTTCTCAAGGGACCTTAAGGGTCCTCGACGCCAAGTTGCTGTGGCCTTGTTAGGGGCCAGAAATAAAGACACAAGAAAGGAATTGAGTTAAACAAATATATTAACAAAGAACAGTAATACAACATAAAAAATGAGAGGGTTACCAACGAGACTGTTTCGGTCCGACTGCTAGGGCTGTCTGCTGGAATATTGCCTTCTGCCTAAGAGCAGTTCCTGCAGCTATTTATAGCTAGGAGAGTTCATACATGCGTGGGTAAATTATCATAACAGTTATATAGGCCAATGCTATAATTGTAGAACAGATGTTTTACTATTTAACCCGTAGGATATCCCACAGAAACTATTATTGATGTAGACTACTCAGATTATCTGGTGCTTCTTACAAATTCACCTGCTCAAGCCGAATCTCAGCAACATAACCTGGAGGAGGCAGCAAGAGGCATTGATCTCAACATGAACTCAGATAAAAACAGTACTTGTGTTTTGATCAAGGTGGTGATATCTACTCATTGAATGGCAAACCTCTGAAATTAGTAGATCATTTCCCATACTTTGGTAGCAATATCTCATCTACTGAAAGTGATGTCAGCATACGAGTTGATAAAATATGAACTGCTATTGGCCGGTTATCAACCATACAGAACTCTGATATCTCTAATAGAATAAAATGGGGATTCTTCTAAATAAATATATAAATATAGCCGTGACAATACTATTGTACAGTTCCACCACTGGGACATTAACGAAACGTTCGGAGAAAAAGAATGCTTTCAAGAAACTTCTAGAAGCAGTATACCATACAAAACAGCAGCTATACGACACTATGGGGAGGATAATGGAGTTCATGCCTTTCGCAAGAGTATTCGTCTGAAAGTGAACGTAATAGCGAGAATGGAGTTTGAACTCACTTATAACGATGTCGCTGTCCTGTACATTAGCCACTACGCCCTGTTTTTATCTAATCTACATTATCATTAAACAGTTTCGATAGAAACGTGTTTAATTTTACAGAAATTCTTTTCCAGCGGATCCGCTTTATGCACAGTAAATCCACCGAAAGATGATTTAGTAAAAGTAAATACTTAATGGCAACTCTTATTTCTAAAATAAGTGATTTTATCGTTAAAAGAATCAGTAAAACTAAAACATAACTGTTAATTTAATAAAAAGATATTTTAGTACTTATGCAGCTATGTTACCGCGATAAAGTCGAACTTTCACGGGCGTTTCCGGGCCGATAACGGAAAGAATCGGAATATACCGACAAAATGCATGAAGACCAGTCTGTCAGGGTATGCACTGAGTTGATGCCGCACTCTCGACTTATATTTCTAACTGTAGCCATCTCGTGCGACCACAGATATATCAATTTTAATATTTGAGCAATGGCCATTTGGGACTTGGAAAAAAACGTCCCTTTGTGCAATGCCGTCCACGTCCTACATTTGGTATTTCGACATCTCCAGGCATAGCTTTTTCTCATTTTTTTTAAAGGGCAAGGATGCCCGTATGTCCGGTAACTTTTAATTTTGCCAATATTTTTTTTCTTGGCAGAATTGTATCACCTTTTCCACAGATTGTTGTTTGTCGCTTAGCCGCGATAAATTCATGTTGTTTAAAATTGCTTGAATAATACTGTTCTCGTAACTTTGTCAACAAATTGATTGAATTATTTTATCGTCTGCTTGCTTAAATTTGATTGGCAAGGCGTTTTGTCGGTATATTCCGATTCTTTCCGTTATCGGCTCGGAAACGCTCGTGAAAGTTCGACTTTATCGCGGTAACATAGATGCATAAGTACCGATATTTTTCTAAGTTGAAAAAATTATTCTATTCGATGTAACCAATCATTACAAAAAGTTTTCCTGGTTGATTACAATTTCTTATAATGTGAGTCACTAGTTTTTGTGGGGTTGTTTTCCTTCTCAATCTAGTACATCTAAATGATTTACATTTATTTGGTCAGTATTTACATGAGTAACCACCTCGGAATACCGGGTTAAACAGTTTGGAACTTTGTACCTGACTAAGAAAAGCTAAGTAAATAAAGAGAGTGTATAAATAGAAAACAGATATAGAATAAATAACACAGTGAAGTATTGGGTATTTGGCATTTAAGTAAAGTTGGCGACCTTAGTCGAGGGTGACCTAAGGCTCCCTTTTCAATAGCTACTATACCGAGGTGTAGGGGAGGGCGCTCCTCCATTCCCAAGATTGCTCCACTTTACACTTAATCCTCATTTTATAGGGCTGAGTGTTAAGCAAGGCGGCAGCAAGTACCATTTTTGAGTCTTTGGTAAGACTCGACCTGGGATTGAACCCCGGTCTCCCGGACCATTGTCAAATTGGCACGTAGAAGAAGACAAACAAAGAAATTAGTGCTTATTAAAATCAAAATGGAATTTTCCGGTCCACCAATCAGGAATCAAATTCAGTATACTCAAGAATTTTATTAAAATTATCTATTTCCCGCAGATACGAGGTGCATACGATAAATTTCCAGACTTTTTTTTAAAAATAAGTTTCCAGACTTTTTTTTAAAATAAATTTCCAGACTTTTTTTAAAAATAAATTTCCAGACTTTTTTTTCGTATGGGCACTTTTATTGATAGTACACACATGAAACTCTAGTCCCCTTCGAAGTAATCCCCTCCGGCTGCAATGCACTTGCTGTACCGTTCCAACAACTTCTGGAAGGCCTCATGGAAGTCCTCTTGTGTGAGCGTGTCAATGACCTTCGTCACAGCCTCTTTCATCTCCTCAATTGTCTCATAACGACAGCCTGTGAGCTTAGGGAATAACCAAAAGTCACAGGGAGTAAGGTCTGGACTATAGGGAGTGTGAGTGTATCTTGATGCCCATCTTGGTCAAATAGTCTGTGACAAGGATGGAGTTGTGGACTGGTGCATTGTCCTGGTGGAAATGCCACTGACCCGATTTGAAGAGTGCTGGCCTCTTCCTAAGCAATCTCTTCCTGAACCCCCTTAAAACCTCAATATAGTAACCCTAACCCTAACCCTTTGGCCAATCAACTCTGGTGTATTGACTTCCTTACTTCTTCCAACCTCTCTTCATCCCTCAGAGACTCCCTGCCTACCTTGAATCTCTTATGCCACTCAAAAACTGATGCTCGATTCATGCAAGATGGTCGAAAAGCAGTCTGAAGAATTCCATACGTTTCTGTGGCATTTTTTCCAAGTTTAAAACAGAATTTTATTGCGTGTCGTTCTTCTAAAGTGTCAGACTGCATTATTGAAATTCCCCAGCAGTGACAATCAGGCTTTAGTAGGGTGTATTCCAATTGCTGCTGTGGCTGTTCATTTGAACCTGAAATCATAAAATTGGTCCGTCATCTCATAAGATGTATAGCAATAACATACTGAATTCTCAAGAGTCTACAACAATTTTAAATGCCTGTACAAAAAAGTCTGGAAACTTATCGTATGCACCTCGTAAATTGAACTGATAGCAATAATACGCATACGTAAATTTGTAACTGATGGCAAGACTACAAATTACTAGTTACTGTCATAAACGAAGAGATTACAAGTGTCGGACACTCCTGTTTAATGATGATGCCAGTCATTTTGGCGGGTTAAAGGGGCATTAGTTGACTGTAGTCTTTTTGGCACAATATATAACAAGACAAGGTAGCATGTATGTTATCAAATAAATCCGCAGATAAACAAAGTGGGGAAATAAGTACTCAATGAGAGTCGATATTCTGAATGACTGTACATAAAAAATAAATAGGAATAGTGTAAAAAATAACTAAAGATAGGATAATAAAAAAACAAGATCAGTGAATTTGTCTAAATATAAATAACCTTTTTGGAACATTAGGGCACTAACCTATAGAATGAATTAGTTTTCACTCTTTCACGTCGATTTCTAGAGTTAGTTAAGGCTACTTCTTCCTCTGCACAATTTTGAAAACATGTCAGATATGAGATACATAAGCCGTAATTGTCGGAGACAGATCACTTTATCAAAAGGTCGTTGTTGCCGTTAATAAAAGACTGTCAAAAAGGTGCCAGGAGGAAGGTTAATATGACAGAAAATAAATTGAAAGGACAACAAAATTAACGGATTTTACAAATTTGAGAAAACCGTTCGTCATGCACCGGCTGTAATGGAAATAGCTGAAACATAATTAAGATTCTGATCCTAAGAGTTCATAGCATAAACACCTGTATATTGTGAATAAGTTCTACAATTGTAAGCACAATATGTGGAAAAACGACCAGTCTATTTGCTTACTTTGTTATATAGAGTAATAGCCGACACTTTGTGTAATTGACATGACATAACATACGCAAGATTTTTACAATGACAGCAATCAGCTACTTCAATCATTGCACAAAGAATATAAAATAAATGTGTTCGGTATATTTTGGTTTTTATTTTCTTGTTCGCTAAAGAACAGATGGATATCGTGTCTGTCGCTTCGACACAAGGGAAACAAAAATAACTGTGCCGATGTGACTCTTTCTAAGTTTGCTTCCTTATAATACTTGCATTATTACTTTCTTGTCGCTTTTACACACTGAACATATTCTTTCCTTCCTTTGCAAACACCCATTCACTCACATTCGTCACTTCTTCGCAACTCCTTGCCTGCCTGGTCGCCTGCTAGCCAGCCAGCCTGTCATTCCTTTTTACTTGATCCTCCTTCTACTCTTCAGCCATCAAAAGATTTGAACTGAGCGACGATCAAGAGATAATATTGCCATTTACGTGGAACACAGAGACACTTCTCAACATGACGCTGTTATTAACCATAGTTACCAAGTGATCAGCTTCACACCATCGCCCTCCTCATGGTTCGTAGGAGAGGGCGCAGTTAATTTCGACCCTCTGCATTAAGACGCGATGGCGGAATAGGCGATCCGTTGTCTGTTGCTGTCACAGTTTCAGCAGGGTGTCACCTACAAGCAAAGGGAACAGGCGCGCCCAAGGAGGCTCCTCTGTGGCGAATAAACCCAGTTAAGCCTCTCGAGCGCATCAAATGACTTAATTAAATCATTTCTTTAATCGGTGAGTGTTAAAATCAAAGAAAACAAAGACATATGGTGACCATGTACTTGTGATCGGATCAAAGTTATCTTGATGAATCCAAGGAAAGAAAACAACATTCACAAGAACCATCGTGGCTTTCTATCTTAGTTTGATACGCCGGTTCATCAACGTCAGCTGAACTGGGCTATTTCGCTGAGGAACGCTCGCGCTTTACTTCCAACAGAAATAGTCTTCAGTTACAAACTGATAACTTTATTAACTCCAAATTTAATTATTTTCATGTTACTTTTTTAAAATAAAGTTTTTGTTATAGACAAAATTGTTCAAAATATTCGTTAAATTTATCTTGGAGATAAAAACTTTAGGATCGCATCTCAAATTTTGAAAAGAATGAAAAAACATTTTTAAAAATATTATGGAAACTTGGTATATATTCATCAAACAATGAAACAGTGCTCTACACGAATACCCAAATTCTTTAAAAGATTAGAATTAAACTACTCGGGAATACAGAAGTGCCCCGTTGTAACAACGTGGCACTGATTAGCATTTTGTTGTCATCTCCGTTATATCAATGATTTGGATGATTAAAAATGATATTCAGCGTGAAAGTAGCCACCAAAAATTATCATTCAGTTTCAGATCAGACAGGAAAATGTTTTAAGTGTATTTCTCTAATACAAAGCAAGTATCTAATAGAAATTTCGGTAGGATCTCCTGTTTTTCTATTACACACACACACACACACACACACACACGCACGCGCGCGCGTGCGCGCATGCATACATACATACATATACACGCACAAACAGACATCTTCCCTACCCCATATATATATGTGTGTGTGTGTGTATGTGTGTGTGTATGTTACTAAAAAAATTTACTGTTATCATTCGCTTAAAAACTAAAATCCATAACATCAGTTTAATAACTAAAACGACAATGCTAACAATACCAAATTAAATATCGCCCAGTGAAAAAATCGTATTACCCGGGTTGATGTTGTTTCAGTTCACACAACCAGAACGTCAAGAAAATGCTTCATTGTTCGCATTTAACACGGATAAACAATATTATCATTTCCATCCCTATGTTGGTTCAATTCTTTATATATTTTTGTTTGTTGTCAAAAAATATTATTCATTGATAAAATGAAGCACCCGTCGACGCCAGTTAAGTGGTCAAGCCTTTTAATATTACTATTTGTTTGTTGTGCTACCTCGAAAATCTCTTTTTACAGTCTTTTCACATCAAATTGAAAAAAACGAATCTTTGCATATACACTATTAATGCAATTCTGTTCAGTAATTTATCCGATTGCTTCCCAAAATGTCCTCTTTAACTCTTTTTCTTATCATTTTTATCTGCAATCAATCCCGTTTCACCCAATGATTTTTACACAATTGCTTTTTTTGATCTGATTAGATAATTTTTTCGAAAAATATATTACTCTATTAACAATTGGTTAGTAGATTCGGACTTACACCAGCAAAGAAGAGGGAATATATAAAAAAGATCCAAAACAAGGCTGTAACTGCATCTGAACGGATATAGCATTCGTACAGATTAAACACTGCCCAATAAAGTCTGGTAGTATTGTTAGATACTGCTGGGTTAGTGGTAATGATGCTTCGGCCCCGAAACCATGCCTGAACCCAGGGTCATCATCTGATGATGACTTTACTGGAAGCAAAACTTCTTTTTTTTTTTAGTTTTTTTTTTTTTTTTTTTTTTAGTTTTCGTTTTAGAAATCAGTCTTGACTGTAAATTTCCAGTTTGAGGAGAACAATAAAAAATGTCTGCTGTAATTAGAAATTCCATTATTTTGAAAGTTTCTATTAGATCACGTCTTATTCTTTTTTCTACTGAAGTAGTGAATCCTAATTTGTCCGAATCGTAATGACAGTAAACGGTTCCTTAATACTGAAACTGTTGTCTGATACAGATTATACAAAACTGCTAAACATAAATATAATCTTGAAAAGTCCTGGAATTTTTGCTAAAACTTACCTTTCTTGAAAACCCAGATAATTTTTACCGGACTGGAACAGGTATTTTTTCGATTATAGTTATGCTAAATTATCAAAGCAAAGAAAATGAAATGCATAACTTAAAAATGAACCATTTTTTTCAAAATTCATAGGATTATAGTAAACACTTAAACCAAAGTGAAACAAAAGATATGACAAACTAAAAAATGAAACATTTTTGAATTTTCAAAGTTTATTATCACCCATTCGTGGTAAAAAAAAAGTCTGGGGCATTTTATACGACCAGTCTGTCGGCTAGGGTTATAAAATACTCCGACTGTATCGATAGAGCAATACCACCAACAAGGCTACCTGTTGACCGTGGGTGGCAACCCGTATCGTTTCGGGACGAGATGCTGGTAGATTAGCAATCCATGACCCGACAGCCGACCAGCAACACACCACTTTGGCCTTTTCTGGGCTAGACAAGCAATCGGCTGGTCATAATAAGCCCAAGTACCAATATGATAGTTTTGACCGTATCCTGCAAATTGCTCGTGAAGCAAACAGATATCTATTTTATCTTTAAAGTGCAAGGAGGCGGTGACTGAGGGTCAATTCCACTGAAATAGCAACATTTGAAACCTGTGTGCAAACAAATAAAGTTACCGACAAACTATTCGCTTACATATCATATCATATATATATATATATATATATGTGTGTGTGTGTGTGTGTGTGTGTGTGTGTATAGTATTTGACATTAAATAAAACTGAAGGTTGATATCATCATCATCATCATCAGGTCATGCCGTCGGCACGGATATCCCTGACACTTTCTCGTCACTTCTCCCTATTGTTCATCGCTTCCAGCATGTCCTCAGGGCTACACCCGTATCCTCACAGAGCTACAGTACGTAGGTTCGAGCTTGTCGCCCGGCTTTCGCTCGGCCATGTGAAGGGGTTCACAGGAGTACATAACTTATGGGCTCGTCCCTACTTCTCCAGCTGTGTCCTGTATATCTGGTTCGTCTAATTTGGATAGTTTTCGTGATGGGTGGTAGGTGGCCGTATAGCTGCTGCTTTGTGGGGTGTTGCTTCCATACCTGTTCAATATTAACGAAATCAAAGCATCATTTTTTTAAATGACGTTATTTTATAATCTTTGTCGTCAATAAAAATTTTATTGTTACAAATGATGTTACAATAATAATATGTTAAAAAATTATATTTTAATATATTGAAGTGAATATTGTTCTCTGAAACACTTTTGTAGAGACATACTAAAGAATCTAAGACGGTGACACTTCAACCATTTTTTCCAGATTGCTGTTTCTAGATAAACAGTTATGCCATGTGATTTTTTTAGATCCTTGAAGAATCTCATCAGTAACATTTAATTAAATGTGAATGACTTTTTAGTAAGTCAAATGATTCATTTTTTCTTTGTGTGTGTGTGTGTGTGTGTGTGGTGGGGATTAGGAAATTTAGATTTACTACCATATTTTAACCGGCTCATTGGCCTAGTGGTTAGAGTGTTCGCAATGGTCCGCAAGACCTGGGTTCAATCCCAGGTCGCGTCATACCAAAGACACTCAGCAATATAAGGTACGTATCAAGGGTAAAGTGGAGCAATTCAGGGAAACGAGTAGCGCCCTCCCCTACACCTCAGCGTAGTAGCTATTGACAAGGGAGCCTTCTGGTCGCCCTCGACTAAGGTCACCAACTTCACTTTACTTACCATATTTTAACGTTATATTTCAATCTCGATTATGTATTGATGTAGTTGATTATATGGACACCTACAATTTTTGTCGTGATAAATGTCAATAAGTTATTGATATCTAAAACATTAGAACGGCTTAGAAGTCAAAATTGATGCATTCATATTTTGCATCATATTTTTAGTTAAACCTAAATAGTTTTCTGTATAGGCCTTAACAAAATGTACTAATTTTGCATCTTGCTTTCTTGAACTTGAAAAGTTATAACTCCCAAAAGTACTGTTTCTCAACTCGTAAACTGTTATCTCACAACATTTTCATCTAGTTTTACGGTTCGTATGAATTCTGCTTCTTGTTTTGTAGCGTTTAGTACAAAAAAAACCCGAATGGTCATACAACTCAATAAACACGCATAGAGATGAACCCATTCAGTACTTAGGTAGATGTCTACTTAGGAACAGCAGGTACTGTAAACAATCAGAAGTCTCTGTGTACGTGTGTACGTGTAGTTTTCCTGTGTATGTAAACTTTATTTTCTCTTCGTTTTACTGTATTTGGCTATTACGAACAGAATTATCGCTCTGGGCAATACAGGTTTCCAATTTTGAAATGGTCTTCCCGGAAAGAAGTTAAGTATTTTAACAATTGGTCAATCAACTAAGCCGTTCATGGTAGGATATTTAAGAAATTTTTGTCACCTCCAGAAACAATAGCTGAAGAGTTTCATTCTATCATTGATAGTATGTGCAAAAGATTTTTTATGGGATAATGTCGCCAAAAATGCCTGTCGGCTTTAATGTAGGCAAAGAACGATTTAATGTGAAAATAGTCCGAATGAGCTTTTATTGAATGACGATGCAAAGAATAAAAGTTAGTTCAACATTTTTAAAACTTCGAAAGAAAATGAGAATTAAATATACTTTGAAAAACCGATACGATGGATTTTTTCAGCGATGGAAAACTATTTTAGAAAAGATATGAGCATAAAGGTGCTCATAAAAATAAAACGAGTTAAGCTTAGAATTTAGTATAAGAACAATAAATAATATTAAAGCATATCCAAAATCCTGAGGAAAAAATTGACTCTGCTTTCTTCCACTAAATATGAACTCAGCTACATGTGGCCTCTCGTTATTACAACACACCTGGTGATTTAAGAGTGCTATTACGGAAACTTGCTTTTCAAAATGGCAAATTTTACACGAATGATGAAGATAGCATTATGTTAAAGATTTTGAAATCTTGTATTTAGTAATAATGTACGGACATTGTCATTTCTGCTTCTGTAAACTTCTAAAGATAATAAAAACATACGTTATATATATATATATATATATATATATATATATATATATATATATATATATATATATATGAATGTGTGTGTGTGTGTGTGTGTGTGTGTGTGTGTGTGTGTGTGTGTAAAATAAGAAAAAATAAAAATTCAGATGATGTATTCTTTAGATGAAAGTCACCAATGTTTCGATCTTTACGACCATCCTCTGAACAATGCATTCATTTTTCATCTGAAAAAATAATTTTCAAATGAAAAAGGAAACAAAAAATTGAAAAAAATTTTTATTTATTTATTTTTTGTTCTCTTCAACGTTAAGTGCGTTTCATTTGAAACTTGACTGACTCCAATTTTTTTGAATTCGGTGATTTTTTTTTTAAAATAATTTCTTTGCTTTAAAATTATTTTCTAAACGTTTACTTCTTTCTTTACAGGAATATTGATATATAAAGAATTTATATCTTGACTTGCTGAAGATTTATTGTTCATACTTCTATTATTTATTTTGCTGAAAATCATCACCGAAAATAATAGAAACAACCTCGGTATCTAGAATGTTGGAAATTCTCCTAAAACAATTAGAGATATAATTAATAAGAAAAAAAACAATAATAAAATTACATCAGAAGCTGGCGTATATTCCATATCACAATATATGCAACAAAATTTATTTAGGTAAAATATTGGAGGTGCCCGTGGTGTAATGGTTATCGTCGTAGGAATTGGACACGACGATACGAGTTCAAATCCTGGACGAGACTGATTACATAGCGCTAATACCCTTGGGAAAGGTATGAATCCAATTATTCTCCCTCCAACTATGGGTGAATAGTAGGACAGACTGGGTTCTTCAGCCTTGGTTAGGCAACTAGTCTAGGAGAAGGAATACTCTGAATTCAAACCTGTTAAACTCCGCTTAAAAACTGACCTTGTGTCATATCCTGCCCGAGCGGAGGGGTTGGGTAAATAGGATATAGGTAAAATATCGAGGATATTAAAGAACAGATTTATGAAGAGATTTAAAATTTGATGATTTTCGAAATACTTTGGTCAGACATGAAGTAAACATTGCTTTTATTTTAAAGATTCCAAAATTTAAGTTAAAATGCACAATAATCAACACATAAATATTGTTTATTCTTGAATTATTTTTAATTATAACACAATTGAACAAAAACGGGATTTTTTAAAACTTATCTCTATTTGAGGTGGGTGTCCTAGTGATGTAAAGTTTAAAGCGATGGACTGCGGAATCGTAGTACGAGAGTTCGTACTCCAGTCGCGCTTTTACATTCGGGCAAATACCCTTGGGAAAGGTACGAACTCCCTTATCCTTCCAGCTATGGGTTAAATAGTACCACAACTGTTCTTCTAGGAGAATGGCTTTGGCATTAAATGACCTACATAGGTTGATATACCATTAAACAAAGAAACCAAACCAAACCAATCAATTTGAGTTAAATACGATCTAAATAGTAATAACGTCCCTTATTTAAATTAGTTTTCATTAATTATGGTTGGTTGGTTGGGTTTTATGGCATATCAACCTTTTAGGTTATTTAACACCAAATCCATTTTTAAGTAAATAATCAGTTCTATTTCAAACAATTCAGTTTAGCATGAGTATATAGTTTAATTGTCAAAAATATTTCTATTTTAAAATATTCAAGCAGTTATAAATAACAATTCAGTTTAGTGTAAGTACAGTTTCAATGTCAAAAACAGTTCAATTTCAAACAATTCCGTTTAGCATAAGCCCGCAGTTTAAATGTAAGTACAGTTTAATTGTGAAAAACATTTCTATTTCGAGCTATTCAGTTTAGTCAAGCAGTTCTAATTCAGCTAATTCAGTTTAGTATAAGTATAGATTTTGTTTACACACAGATACATGTCAAAATAGTTCCATGCCAAACAATTCAGTTTAGTGTAAATACAGCTTCAATGTCGAAAAACAGTTCAATTTCAAACAATTTAGTTTAGCATAAGCACGCAGTTTAAATGTAAGCTCGGTTCAATTGTCAAAAATATTTCTATTTCAAGCTATTCAGTTTAATCAAACAATTCAGTTTAGCATAAATATGCCGTTAGTTCTATTTAACCCATAGATAGGGCTCTATCAGGCGCTACCACTTTGTGCCAGAGTGGACCAGGGAGCAATGGCAATAAAGGGGTGCTCCGTATTCCCCAAAGCCCCGGCATTACTGGGATCTCACCATCAGATTGTTTAGTATCATAATCAGGACACTCGTTGAGCGGGGGGCTTACCCCTCTGCAGAGGTGCAGTCAGCGGCAGCCGACTGGGCAATCATTAATTATGATTGAATTATGCTTCCTTTCAATATTTTTATTAGGATTTTTAGAATACGAGCAAATCAATTACAATCTTTTTTTTTTTTTTTTTTTTGAACATACAAAACAATTATATCAATCTAGTTTGAAATGAATGCGATTATCGTCGGAGAACGCAACAAAAAACCTTACTTTCAATTTTTTTCATTTGAAAATGAAATTTTAATATGAAACATTAAATTTTCTGGAAGATGATTGGAAAGACCGAAAGGATGCCAAATGTGTATGTGTGTGTGTGTGTGTGTGTTGTCGCGAGTCGGCACATCTTGTAAACGACAAACGTATAATAAAACGTTTATCGTTAAGATGGTTGATTGGTTTCAAAGTGTATAAACCCTTTTCAGATCATTTAACACCGAATTAAATTTCAAACAATTCAGTTTACTATAAGTATAGTTTTGTCTTTAATTGGAATCATTTTGAGATGAGGCTTTTTAATCTGAGAATTAATTTTTTTATTTATTGCGGACTTTTCCCCCTCATCTTGGTAGTTTTTGTGTTGTTTCTTTTTTCACTACGTTTAAAAAAAAACGTGGTGCGATAGACAACAACTATGGAAGGCAGTAATTACTGGGGATACGGTTACAAGACTCAGCATTCCTATCCGAGGTCGCGGTAAATCACCCGAAGAAGGCCAGAGGTGAAATTTGGCCGAAACGTAGTGAAAAAAGAAACAACACAAAAACTACCAAGATGAGGGGGAAAAGTCCGCAATAAATAAAAAAAAATTAATTCTCAAGTATAGTTTTTGTTTACAAACAGTTCTATTTCAAACAGTTCAGTTTAGCATAAGTACACAGTTTAGTTCTATTTGACCCATAGATACGACTATGAGGTGCAACCACTCCGAGCCAGGGTGGACCGGGGAGTGGTGGCATTACCAAGCTCCTGTATTACTGGAACCCCAACATCAGATTGTTTACTGTCATATACAGGACACTCATTGAGGGAGTCTTATCCCTCTGCAGTGAAGCAGTCTGTGTATTCTACAGCCCCAGCCGACTGGTCAATTATCGTTTAGATAAATTATAATTATAATGAAAATTTAAAGTATATTTCAGAATTATATCGATTTTTTTTACAAGTGTCATTCTTTAAGAAATATAATGACGGTCTCTAAAAAGAAAAGTTTTACATTTGAAAATTAAAAGAATCATCAACATAATTTGTATGGTATTTTTTATTGTTTTGGCTTCATTTCTTGGGACCGTGATGACTCTGTGTGTGTGTGTGTGTGTTACTTGGAATATACTAGGGTATGACGACGTATCAAACGTATATTTATAGCGATTGGTTTCTATAAGAGTTAAAATCGTTTACAGTTAGTATATAATGAATCAGGTTTTTGTTTTCCTGTACTTGGTGGTTTTGTATAGGATTTATTTTTAAACTACAATAAAGTACAGGGATTTAACATCAATTGTGACATTGTGACAAGGGTAATATTCCGATGCATCATTTTTATGTTTTCAGTTTTATGCAGGAGATCTACAATGTTCTGTATATAGTGTAACATTGTAGGAGTATCTTGCAGGTGCTTGCTCCCGGACAGGACTCAAAAGCTGCAGATCGTCATTTCTGAAAGATGACGAAAGCAATTGCTTTTATATATCGGTTCTCACGTTTATTCCTTGATGTTTTAGTTGGATTAAGCCGGCCTTTTCCGAGAGCTTTCAACCGTCATTTAATAGATAACCTTTTTGCATCTTCTTCCTTTTTGTTGAAGCCCTTTAAAAAAACATCTAAACTCGTCTGGCTGTTTTTATGGTTATCAAAAACCTAAAGTAACTCTTAAAAAACACTGATTTTTTTTCTTTTCTTCTTCTTAGTAATGCGACTTCCTTCAGCCAATCGATCGGCGCACATCTGTTAATCCAAATCATTAGTTTTCCCATCTCACACACGAGTTCAAAACCTTTGATCTCTCATCCCTCAATCACCACTTCAGCAGGTGTATAACCTCGAGGTCAAACCCCGTTAACAGGTTCTGTACTCGACGACACATTACATTATAATCAGAGGTGCCCGTGGTGTAATGGTTATCATTGTAGGAAATGGACACGGCGACACGAGTTCAAATCCTGGACGAAATATTGTATTTCACATAGCTCTAATACCCTTGGAAAAGGTATGAATCCAGTTATTCTCCCTCCAGCTATGAGTAAATAGAAGAACAGGGTTGTTGAGCCTTGGTTAGGCAACCAGTCTAGGAAAACTCTGAATTCAAACCTGTTAAACACCGCTCAAAAATTGACTTTGTGTCAAATCCTGCCCGATCCGGGGTAGGGTAAATACATTTAATCGGATTTTCTTTTCTCATGTAAAGATTATCTACAGTGTTCAGCGTACATAAGATAGTTTAATAATGTAGCAGCAGATTGAAGAGATTGCAAGTCTTCTTGGATTATTTATCTTGTGTATTTTGCGGAGTAAATAAAAACAAGTTGGTTTCATATTCACAGGTTTTCTTACATTTTTGTCAATCATGTTTTTTAATGCATTCCATTGAGTTGATTATAGTATCTATATATTCATATGGGTATCCTTTCGGAGCTTCCTATAAAACAATGAATTATTTAAATGGTTATTTGCTCCCTTGAGCTATTCATATATATATATATATATATAGAGAGAGAGAGAGAGAGAGTGAAACAGACAGACCGACAGACAAAGAATCAAACGAGTAATTTTGTTTCAACCAAATCATACGTAACAGACAAGTGGTAGATGACCGAAAGATATGAACGAAAAGCACAGTTAATTTGAGGGGAACACATATTTCAGGTTATGAACTGGACAAATTAGAAGTTACTCACCAGTTTTTTAATGAAACTATCCATCTCTATCCATATTTGACTAGAAACTTATTCATTTATGATGTATGACGGAAAACTTCATTTTTCTTGTACAACAACATTACAAATATTAATAAATGAAAAAGATTGATTTTACACAAAGTTTTATGATCATTTTAAGCCTCTTTGTTAAGGTATAATTCAGGATATAATACTGCAAATTCAATTAGGATTCTTGCAAGAGATGTTTCTATTCATTGATGCATTGATGATGCATAAAAAAGTGTTGATGTATCTAAAAGTAAAAATGCTTAAAATTAAAATACATTTTTAGCTCAATAAATATATCAAGCATTGAACAAAATTCATAACAAAGAAGATTCGCAATATATAACTTAAAATAAACTTTCACCTTTCATTGATATGTGAGTTTTTCTGTTTTTAGTGGCAGTCTTTTTTTTCGCTTATTTGTTTGTTTGTTTGTTTGTTTTTGCTCGAGGGTGTTTATCCATTTACATCCTATTCTTTAATCAACTTACATATAAAATCCAATGTGACATTTTAATGATTATATATATATATATATATATATATATATTTGATCCCAGCTTCGAGAATCTAGCCTATCTAGCCACACCGAGGAGTTGTAATACAACGAAACAGTCTGTCTGTGGATAACAATATATATATATATATATATATATATATATATATATATATATATATATATATATATACTCACACCCAGGTATATTTGTGTGGGTTTGTGTCTGTGTGTTAATTCACTCGTACTTCCTAAAAAACCATTGACTATTTAAACATTCTAATCATGATTAAGGAAAAAGCCGGAAATCAGTACGTCAAGAGGGAATTTCTGGAAAACAAAATCTATTGCAGCAACTTAATAAAAGGATTAAGAACTTAAACAATTCCTTGAAAGATACTCTGTACTCTACGTAAACAGGACAAGAGAGTAACTCAGAAACTCAGACAACAGAACGAGAAAAATTATGACGATACTCTCGAAAGATGACGGGCACCTCTAGTGGTGTAACGGTTAGCAAGCTAGACTAGCGAACCTACACGAGTGAGTTCGAGTCTCATTGGGTGCCCCATTCATTTGGACTTGTGCCACATCAAAGCAAAGAGCTTTGTAAATTACCTCTCGAAAGATGATGTGGATAGACAATATATTAAAATGAATGAAGGAAAATGATGAGATTACACATTAGTATTGAGGAATGTGTGGATGCAACAACGCAGACCCAAAAAGGTTAAAAATAAATTAATGACAACAGTCCATTAAAGCCACAATAAAATTAACACAAGAAGAAACAGAACAACTGTTTAATAGAAAAAATGGAAAGAATGAAAAATATATACGAATAAATCAAAAGACAACCAAATGATATATCCCGCGAGATGATCTGGACATAATTGCGCAGAGGGAATTTAAAGAAAGAAACTAATTGGTGTTACCAGCAGCCCAAAATAACGCTATAAAACTAATGTAAAAGCCGGAATAGATAAGACTCGGGTGAATAACAAGTGTATGCTTTGAGGAGACAGACAGACAAACAGACAGACAAACAAAGAGAGAAAGAGAAGATTGGTAAATCTCAAAATAAGTGAATACAGTAAACTGACATTGACCTAAAAGAGTAGATATGTCTGAGTGGAGATATTGATCCACTTGGAATTGTGTAAACGACTAAACTTTGACTATATAAACCAATGGTATATGCACAGACCAGAATCTATTCTGAAAAAGACATAAAATTGTCTGGGATTTTGAGATGAAACAGATGATACAATCCAGACCAGAAAGAAAGATCTAGTTGTCAACAAAAAAAAAAACTTGTCAAATTAAGGACTTGACCGTTTCAGCAGATCACAAATTAAAAGCTAATGGAAATGGATTATTTATCCATTTCCTCTAGACGGACCGAGCCAATGAACTGAAAAACATGAAGTGTTTTAGCTGGAGCTCATAAAACAATTGTTTGGAGGTGCCTGTGGTGTAATGGTTATTGCCGTAGGAAATGGACAGGGCGATACGAGTTCAAATCCTGGACGAGACTGATTGCATTTCCCATAGTAGTAATACCCTTAGGAAAGGTATGAATCCAATTATTCTCCCTCCAGCTATGGGTAAATTGTAGGGCAGACTGAGTTCTTCAGCCTTGGTGAAGCAACTAGTCTAGGAGAAGGAAAACTCTGAATTCAAACCTGTTAAACTCCGCTTAAAAACTGACCTTGTGTCATATCCTGCCTGAGTGGAAAGGGTGGTAAACATTATTAAAGAACCCATGAAGATTAATTTGCCATTAAACAAAGAAACAAAACAAAACAAAACATTTCTTATTCTTAGATCCACTCTCTATGGTTATAGCCCAATCTCTGGGTCAAATAGCTTTGAGATCGTTCAGACTATATAACTTGAATACAGGAGAGCTAAGAAAATTTGAACTTCAGCGAAACGGCCAGTTACTACTTGTGTGAAAGACAAAAAGAAGAACAACGAAAAGAAGCCCGCATTGAATGTTGCGTTGATACATCAATGTAAGGACTCGAAGACTATATGAAAAAACTAATTACTGCGACCAGAAACAGTACAGACAACATAAAATTTAACAAAACAAAAATAACAAGGAAACAGAAATGGGAAGAACAACAACCGAATAGATATTTCAAGCGAGAAACTGGCAAAGTTTTACATGAGAAGACTTAGTTATATAATTACGGAAGGAATTTTTTTTATATTATCATTTTTCGTTTTGTATATCTTACCTTTCGGTTTAATTAGGCTGAGAACCTTTCGGCTTAGAGCATGAGTTAGTTAGGTGCACACATTGAGTGCAGGTGTTCACGCGTGCGCGGGACGGATGTGACAATCACAGATGTCACAATAAAAACTCCAGATAGGAAATAAGACTGGGGATGTGAATGACGTCATACCCGGAAGCGATGGGCTGAGGATTTTGGGATTTGATAAAAACAGTGAGTTGAGATTCGACGCTAGAGGAAGGAAGTTGATTTTCCGGAGCTCGCCGAGGCCAGACCAGTAGTTTGCTGCGGGGTACCGCACGTGGTGGGGTCAGATGGAAAAGTCAGCATAGAAAGAAATTGTGTGTGTCTCTCTCTCTCCTCATGTTTTGCATGCATATTATGTCAATGTTATGATCTATTGCCGATGCTGTCAGCTCCGTTAGTTGTCCTATTCTATTTAAAGTTCTAACGTTGAATATCAAAGACTTCACAAGGGAGCTGGAAATATTGAAAATCGGAGTAAGAGTCGAGACCATCCAAACTACAACATTTTTGAGGTCGTCGTGAATACTGAGAAGAGTCCTGGAAGCTTACGGAATCTTGCAGTCATTCAGACTCCAGGGAAAGACTATCATCAAACGCTTGCGTGAAAAACTTGCAAGGAGTAAAATGATATGGCAGCAGAGACCATCAAACATACAGAGATGAAAGAAAAAGTTAAAAAAAGAGTACCTACAAAAACTCATCAACGGAAGGAACTTCTTGGATGTCCTTCTTGAAAGATACTCAGGACCATTATTAAAATGAACAAGGAAGGAACTCACAGATGAACCAAAGGATAAGGAAATTAAGAACAATGCTTAGCCTTAACCCCCAGAGACGACACAGCCTATATGTATCAAGAACAAAAATTGTTAGAGGACTCGCCAACAATGAAGATCGCGTAGATGCTACAATTCGAGGTCTCGAGGAATACACAAAAACAGCAAAGATATACCAATTACAGTATTGTCAACATAAGAACAAATAGTAAAACAACAAAAATCTAGGAAATAAAAATGGGAAGAAAACAACTGTATGAATACTTATTGCGACAAACTAAGAAAATTGGGTAAGAGATGATTGGGATATGGCGAAGAAGGGAAAACCAGAAGAGAGAAATTAAATGTCTTTTAACAGAATCTCAAAAATATGTCGTAAAGATTAATTATATCAATACGAAAATTTATAATATGCAAGAGTAATAGCTTGTGTAGATTATGCAGAGATGAAACATTTACTTACAAGATAGGCGACTGTAGCAAACTGGCACAAAAGGAGTAAGTAAGTAAAGTTGGCGACCTTAGTCGAGGGCAACCAGAAGGCTCTCTTTTCAATAGCTACTACAACTAGGTGTAGGAGAGGGCGCTACTCCTTTCCCTGGATTGTTCCACTTTACCCTTGATACGTACCTTATATTGCTGAGTGTTAAGCAAGGAGGTATCAAGTACCATTTTAAAAGTCTTTGGTATGACGCTACATGGGACTGAACCCAGGTCTCCCAGACTATTGGTAAACACTCTGCCCACTAGGCCAATGAGAGTAGCTTTACAAAAGGAGTAATAATAGGAAATAGTACTTGATCAAACAATAATCTCTCCTAGAAATTGAGACGCATATAACCCTCGTAGATTTCGCGATACAAGAACAATCCCGGTTGATGTAATTTTAATTTGAAAAAAAACCTGCTTATCTGATGCATTTCATTGTTCCAACGGATCACAAAGTGAAAGTGAAAGAAAGCAAAAAGATTGACCAATACTTGTATCAAGTAGACATAATCACATTTTCAAGGTGGCCAAAAAAAGGTGGGAAAATGTAGCTATGGCATAGATTCATTACAAATGACCTATGATATGATCCTTTGGGTAAAAGAAATATTTGAAAATGTACAAAATATCCGGCCAAGTCGTAAATCTCATTACGAAAGCCATGAAAAACTGGAAAATGGAATTACCAGCAGGAGGACAAACACTAGCAGAGGTAAAAATCCCGAAAGGTATCTTCCAGGGAGACTCACCCTCGTCACTACGGCTTGCTGTAACAATGATGCCATTCAATTACGTAGGAAATTGGCAGGGGGATACAAACTTACAAAATCACAAGAAAAGATTAATCACCTGATGTACATGGATGATATCAAACTATTTCCCCGAAAATAAAAAGAACTAGAAACCTGATACAAACAATATGAATATGTAAAGGGATATAATTTGGCGTTGAAAAATGAAAAGAAAAACAACGAAAGAAATAGAACTGCCAAATCAGGGAAGCATCTGAATGCTTGGAGAGAAGGAAAATTACAGGCACTTGGGAATATTTGAAGCGGACATCGTCAAACGGAGATGAAAGAAAAAAAGAAAGAAAAGTGTACTCTAGAAGAAAAAGAAAACTTTTCGAAATCACACTCTGCAGCAAAAATCTAAACAAAATAATAAACGTCTGGACAATCCCCTCTTATAAGATCCTCTAGACCATCCTTAAAATGGACAATGGAGGAATTCAGACAAATAGACCAAAAAACAAGAAAATTGATGACTTGAACAAGGTCTTACACCCCAGAGATGATATAAAAGTCTATATGTGTCAAGAAAAGAAAGAGGAAGAGGATCCAACAGCATTGAGGATTATGTAGATGCAATAATGTGAGGACTCGAGGAACATATTTAAAAGGGCGAAGAAAGACGTATCACAACGGCCAGTAACAGTAATGACAACATAATAACAAATATAAAAATACTAGAAAAAAAAAGAACTAGAAAACAGATATTGGTAGAAAAACAACTGTATGCATATGTAATATAATAGCCGAGGGATCTCGGTTTCATGCCTTTGGGTTTAATTAGGCTGAGAACCTTTCGGCTCAGTGCATGGGTTACTGAGGTGCAACATTAACACACGGGTAGAGCTGACGCGTCACTCAGAGATGTCACAATAGCCCGAGATGGGAAACGGGGGCTAGCAAGTGCGAATGACATCACGCACCAGAAGCGCGCAGAGGATTTTGGGACATTTTGAAAAAATCAGTTAGTAGAGTTGAGATGAGACCTAACTCGGGGGAAGACGGTTGGTTTTCGCTTGCTCGCCGAGACCTTTGTGGCGGGTGCAACACGTGTTGGGGGGGGGGGGGCAGATGATAAGGCCAGAGTAGAAAGAGTGTGTATCTCCCTTCCTTATGTCGAAACCTTTAACTCAAATGTAATTGTAGTGTTCTGACCTTCGACCCGGCCCAAAAATGCTATTCCAAGTGATGCACCGGAAGGAAGTGACACATTCCAATGGCCAGTAATCGAAAGAGATCGCGTGGGCGGATTAAGGCTGATAATACGGGACAAGGTGAAGGTCCCACTGTGCCACTACAGAGTGATGCACCGGAAGAGAGTGACTTCTGAACTGCATGACAGTTATTTCCGCTTGATGACGATTAAACATTCGATTTCAAAGATCGAGTGGGCGTCGAACGATTATATAACTCAGTTGAGTTCCGGTTCCAGTCGGTTGCCAGTTGAGTTCGACGGCCAGTTGAGTTGAGTTGGAGTTGCAGCCAGTTGTAGACGAGATGTGGTAAGGAAAACCACACCAGGCCGAAGGGGCCATTTGGGCCCTGATGAGTTGGGGTCCAGAGAAGATGCTGATAAGATGCAGTAAAGAAAGCCAGCACCCAGAAGAGTTGGTCCCAGGGCCTCCGGTTGAGTATCAAGAGAACGAGAAAGACACAACGTGACGGCCATAAGTTTGGGGGTCAAAATATTGCAGTTATGTTCGATCTCCAGCTCCCTTTCACACGCAAACCTTGAGTAACCCTTTTCGAACCCTTGCAATAAAGTGAGAGGTAAATATTTTTATAAAGAAGTCTTCCTGCGTTTGTTATCATTGCGTCGGTATGTATCCAGTATATATATGTATTATCCTGCATGAACATGTAGATGACAATATAACATAATAAAAGGTTTCGTACCTGAACTGAGAAGTCGTCACGTGTTTTTCGAATTTCGAGATTCCTATGTTCTATCTATATAAACATTATATGTCCATTTCGCATATCCATATCATGGCTATGATATACATACTTATAGGAACAAACTAACGAGGTTGCATACAAGATGACCTTAACATGGCTAGGAAAGGGGAATTTCAAGAGAGAAACTGAATTACTTTTAAAAGCAGCATAAAACTATGACATAAGGAACAGCAATATTAAAGAGAAAATTGATAATACGCAACACAAGTGTTGGTTATATATAGAGAGATGAAACGGTTAAATGAATGCAGCTAATTAGCACAAAAGAAATACAAGACTAGGCACGACAGGGTGGGAAAGGTGACCCATTGGGAATTGTGCAAGAGATTAAAATATGGCCATACTGGCAAATAGTATATGCACGAATCAGAATCTGTCCAGCAAAATGAAATGGGATTTTGAGATTTAAATTAATTACACAGTTCCAGCCAGAAGACCAAATTTAGTAACCCAAGTAAAAAGAAAAAAGATTTTCAAACAAGATAGATTTTGCCGTTTTGGCAGACGACAGTGTAAAAATAAAAGAAAGTTAAAAGATAGACAAATACTTGGATCTTGCAAGAGAACTGAAAAAAGTTTTTGAACTTGAGGGTGACAATGATAGCAGTAGTAGTTAGTTCGCTTAGAATGGTTCCCAAGGGCTGGGAAAAAGACTAGAGAAATTGGAAATCAAAGGAATAATCGTAACGATACAGATTACTGCATTATTAAAATTGGCGAGAATATTTAGAAGAATCATGGAGACTTGAGAAGATTTGCTGTCACTCAGACTTCCGTAAAAGACCCCCAACTAACGCTGGTGTGAAAGCAGAAATAGAACGTTTCTACATCAGGAAATAAAATAGTGAAAGAGGCTTAGAATTGAACAAAAACAACTACTCTAGGATTAAAGAAATACTTAGACAACAAAATATCGAATGCTACAGTTAAAAGAAAAACAAAAGAAAAACTAGTGAGTTTGTAAAGAAAACAATAAATTTGGTAAAAAAAACTCAACCTCACACTGAAAGAATTAGACATAAAAAAATCAAGTTATAAAGGCGGAAAAAAACACCTGAATAAAGAAAGGTTTAAGAGCCTTGTTTTCTCTACTATTTACCTGTAAATTGTACGAAAATGATTGAATGCACATCTTTTTTTCAATTGTATAAGCGCTATGTGAAGTCCAAACAGCCTCACCCAGGTTTTGAAATCGAGTCACTAGCTGCATTTCTTAAGCGACAATCATTAAACCATGAGAGTCTCCAAACTAAATATCTAGGCTGTATGAACAAAAAACAGAATCAGTTGACCACTTAATGTCCGGTTGTCCAATCTTACCACCGATAAGATATGAAGAAAGACATTATAAAATAGGACATCATATTCATTAGAAAATCCTAGGGAATATTAAAATCAACAAAATGGTATATTAACACTAATCAGAAGCAAATACAGAACCCAAAGATGCTATTATTCTCTTATCGAAACTGAGAGAAAAATAAAGAGAGATCAGATATATTAGCGCTGAAAATCTTTTTAAAAAATTCCTGATGATTGGTATGCCAGCGCCAGCAGATAACGTATCAGTCAAAGAATATAATAAAATTAAAAAAATACAAATAACTGGAAATAGAAATTTAAAAAAAAAATGCACCTTAAAACTACGACCATGCCAGTAATAGTCGTTTCCCAGGGTCTAATCAAGAAGTGGACAGATAAACATAATTTAAAAAATACCCTGCAGTACCAGCCTATATTAAATACAAGAAATTGTTCTTTGCTGAATTTGTCATCTCCTTTGGTAAAATAATACGTGAAAGTATAGATGGAACACATAATCCCAACCTGTGAAGATCTGTAAGAACCCAAAAGTAAAACTGAAAATTAAATAATAATAATTATTATTATTATAAAAATAATATTTGCGAAAAATGGTGAGGAATCAGAAATCTTTATATAATCAAGACCGAGGAATAGAATTCAGAACTGAAAATTGAGCCTTGCTAATAATGTAAAAAGAGAAAACAGAAACAACAGAGGGAATTGAACTACACAATCAGGAAACCATCAGAATGCATGGTTAAAAAAATTACAATTACCTGGGAATACTGGAAACAGGCACCATCAAGCAGCGTTAAAAGAAAAAGTAAGAAAGAAGTTGCTTAGAAAAACAAGAAAACTTCTCGAAAAAATAACTGAGTAGTCCCCGTTTTAAGATACTCTGACCCATTAGAGGAGAGAAGAACTCAGACAAATGGGAAAAAAAAAGAACATGAAATTGATGGCGATACACACTTGAAAGATTCATTAAATGAAAAAAAATTTTGAGGACTGCATGGATGCAAAATTTCTTGTATTCGAGGAATATACAAAAAAGAGCAAGGAAAGACGAATTACTGCAGCCACTAACAGAAATATCAACAAAAATAACTTAAGGACAAACAGTAAAACAAAATTTAAGAAGTAAAAATGGAAATCAAGACAACTTTAGGGCGACCAACTAAGGAAATCGTCCATGGACATGGCTAAAAAGAAGGAACCTCAAGAGCGAAACTGAATCTCTTTTAATGGCAAATCTAAATAATGCCATTAGGACTAATTATGCTTAAACGATAATTGATAATACGCAACAGAATAGTAAGTAAAAGTAAAGTTGGCGACCATAGTCGAGGGTAACCAGAAGGCTCCCTTTTCGATAGCTACTACACCAAGGTGTAGGGGAGGGCGCTACTCATTCCCTGGATTGCTCTACTTTACCCTTGATCCGTAAATTATAATGCTGAGGGGTAAGCAAGGAGGCATCAAGTACCATTTTTTGAGTCTTTGGTATGACTCGACCTGGGATTGAACCCAGGTCTCCCGGGCCATTGGCAAACACTCAAACCGCTAGGCCAATGTCCGGTATAAAACAGAATAGTAAGTGCTGATTATGTGAATGAAACAGTTATTTATATAAGCGAGTTTCAGCAAACTGATACACGAGGAATACTATGGGTAAATAATAGGGCAGACTTGGTTCTTCAGCCTTGGCGAGGCAACTAGTCTAGGAGAAGGAAACTCTGAATTCAAACCCGTTAACTCCGCTTAAAAATTGACCTTGTGTCATATCCTGCCCAAGCGGAGGGGTCGGTAAATATGGATACATGAGGAATACAAGACAAAACACAACTGGGTGGGAATAGTGATTCATTAGGAATTGTGCAAACGAATAGAATTTCACCATATTAACACAAACAAGAATCTGACCAAGAAAATTAAAGCCATAAAATTCTCTATGACTTTGTGATCCAAACGGATCACCGAATCTCGAACAGATAGCCAGACAATGTTAATTAACAAGAAATAAAAATTGCTATCAAATGGATTTTACTGTTCCAGGGGATCACAGAGCAAAAATTAAAAAAAAAGCAGAAAGATAGACAAATACTTATATTTTTCCAGAGAACTGAAAAAACTGTGGAACATGAAGGTGACGATGACACCAGTAATAGTTAGTGCGTTTGGAACAGTCGAAAAGGACTTGAAAAGAGACTGGCAGAATTAGAAATCAGAAGAAAAATCGAAACTTCACAGACCTCAGCATTGTTAAGATCCGATAGAAAATTCTGAAAAGTCCTGAAGACCGAAGAAGAGTTGCTGTCATACAGATTCCAGTTGAATACCAACTGTTAAAATGGAGTGAATAATAATAATAATAATAATAATAATAATAACAGAAATTGAATCTCTTTTGATAGCAAATCAATACGACGCCATAAGGACTAACAATGTCAAAGCAACAATAGACGGAACACCACATTATAGCAGATGTAGATTATGTGGTGATAGAGACGAAACGATCAATCATATAATAAGCGAATGTAGCAAATTAGCGCAAAAACAGTATAAGACTGGACACGACTGGGTGGAAAAGGTGATCCATTGGGAATTGTGCAAGAAATTCGACCATACGAGTAAATGGTATACGCTCAACCAAGAATCCGTCCTAAAAAATGAGATGCACAAAATTCTCTGGAATTTTCAGATACAAATGGATCATCTAATTTCAGCGCGACGACCAGACGTAGTGATAGTCAACAAAAAAAGAGAACCTGTCGAATAGTGGACTTTAGCCTTCCGGCTGACCACAGAGTAAAATTGAAAGAAAGCGAAAAGAGAAATACATACCTAGACTTTACTAGAGAATTGAAAAACTATGGAACATGAAATTGACGGTGATACCAATTGTAATTGGTGCACTTGGTACAGTCACAAAAGGATTGGTACAAGGACTGGAGGAGTTGGAAATAAGAGGATAAATGGAGACCTTCAAAACTACAACATTATTGAGATTAGCCAGAATACTGAGAAGAGTCCTGGAGACTTGTGGAGACTTGCTGTCACTTAGACTCCTGTAAAAAAAAACATCTGCTAACGCTGGTGTGAAAAACTCTCAAAAGAGAATAAAAATAATTCGGTAGTTATCAGAACCAGGATAATCCTTACCCTATCCAAGATCTTCACTACATCCGATACAAAATAAAAACACATGAAAAAAATGATTTAAAGAAGGTGTAAAGAAATATCATGAATTCTTTAATGCAATTAACAAACCAACAGGAAGATATGCATCTCAAGGAACCTAAAACATATGGTGAGAAAGGACAAAATATACAGATACACACATATCTTAATAAATTCGTGAATGTGAGAAGTTTTATCATTAAAAGTAACCGCTTAACATATACTAAAAAATATATCATCAAAGAACTGGTAGTTGCTGATATCAAAGGAAAAGAAAGTGTAGCACTTGAAATGAATGCAGTTAATAATGAAAGAGATAATTCGTTAAAATAAGCAATGATTGTATGAAAACTCCTGCCATAGAAAATGAATAGAACAAATCAGAGAATAATCAACCTCAAATAGACAACCCAGACTACACAGAAAATAATATCAAAATGGACGAAATATAATCAGAGAACTCAGTGAGCTAACTAATACTGATATGAAAGACAGTGTACCTCAAGAAAAATAAAAAAAATTGACAAAAACAACCAAATACAGATTAAGTTAGCAAACTATACAATAGAAAATTTTCTACAAGACTTAAAACCAAACCTTCCGCTCTTAAATGAAATAATATGTGACTGATACAGTTATAAACCCTGAAGCCATAACACATAAACAAAATAGCCTTAAGCAACCCAAATGGAAATTAAAGATACGATAAGGAATTGTAGAAGACAGAGGAGATATATCCATACTTGATGAAATGAATTAGGGTATCATAATGAAAACAATAAAAATTAAAAGAAAATATTAAATATCATCTTTTGCTAAGACCCCAATACTGCAAGAAAAGTTAAAGCAAAACATCGAACTAAAGGCCTAGCGTGTCCGAATACTTGAAAGTCGAACAAAATTCTTTAGACACAACAAAAGACGATCCCAAAATATTAATAGAGACAAAATAGGACATTTCAAATCAACAACAAAAATCCTACCAGCAAGTAGGAGGAAAACGCACGAAGACAAACCAACAACCAGATGCAAAACAAGTTCCGAGTAAAATATGCGGACGGAAAGAACATAACATAAAAGCTGAGCGGATAAACAACATGGGAAAAAAGTTACAAGGAATCGAAGGTGAAAATATATCTTGATTCTCTCAGAGCAACAGAAAAAAATGTGCCAAATTAGAAAACACTTGGCCTTGAGAGCATACATAGATTCTGGTTTCAAAAATTCACTTGAATCCATGACAGATTGGTAATCGAAATGAAAAGATGCTTAAAATAAACAGATATACCCGAATAGATGAACAAAGAAAAGACCATTCTTATCTATAAAGTCTGCTAAAAAAGAATCGCTCCCAACAAGTATAGACCTATAACGTGCCTACCGATGATGTGGAAAATGCTAATAGCACAAATCAGGGTGATTTACTACTCGCAAATGAGACGCAGATTATTACCCAAAGGACAGAAAGGATACCCCCCACCAAAAAAAAAGAAGGAACAGGTGGTCTACTATACATTGATCAACACATTCCCAAGGAGAGCAAAACGAGACAAAAAATGTAGATATTGCATGGATTGACAACAAAAAATCGGACAATATGGTCCTGCAAAGCTGGATAATAGACTGTCTCAAAATGTATAAGTTAACCGTTTCAACTATATCCAAATAAGAAAAAAAAACTATTTATTAATAATTGTATATCAAAAAGAATGTTATAAAGTGTTCCATGTATATATAAATGAGCAGCAACAGTAGCCATTATGCTACCCTGAGTTATACCTATTAATCTGATGATCATCAGAGAAAAAATGAAGTCATAAGTGGATTGTCTTTCATATTCTTTTTTGAAATATTGATCACGTGATACGAGGTATGTATCTGTGACAATAAAACTATTTTTATTCACTTTAACCAAATTAAGTGTTTATTTATTTACTCCTTGAAGTTAATTTGTGGATAGATGACATAAATCAAATTAGTTGAGGTGCATGCCAATTATATATATATATATATATATGTGTGTGTGTGTGTGTGTTTGTGTGTGTGTGTGTGTGTGTGTGTGTGTGTGTGTGTGTGTGTTGTCTCTTAGTTTAAATATGTCTGTGTCCGTGTTTTGATAAAGCTTTTGCTTGAATATATTCTGCTCATATTTTGATAAAATTTCTTTTTAAATAGTAGCAGTCTATTCTTGATTATTCACTTTAACCAAATTAAGTGTTTATTCATTTACTCCTTAAAGTTAATTTGTGGATAGATGACATAAATCAAATTAGTTCAGGTGTATGCCAATTATATATATATATATATATATATATATATATATATATATATATATATATATATATATATCTGTGTGGGTGTCTCTTTGTTTATATATGTCTGAGCCCATGTTTTGATAAAGCTTATGCTTGAATATATACTGCTCATATTTTGATAAAATTTCTTTTGAAATAGTAGCAGTCTGTATTAATAATCGGAAAGAGTTTGTCTTCAATATATCGCCAAATGGTTTGAGGAAGAGCAACTACATTTGATATGCATATTTGTAGGGTCCAAATAAAAGGTACTAACGAAAAAATTCAACGCTATAAGGAAGGAGAATAAAGAGGGTGAAGACTATTAATCTTTCTCTTTTGTTCTTCATCTCCCGTTTACATTCGGCTATACTCTTCACACTCTTCATTCCTTTCATGACTTTCATTATGTTTATTCCTTTTCTTTTCTCGCTCATTATAAAGCAATGTTTTGCTTCCAATTTTTTCTTTTTGTATCGAAAATGATGAAAAGATATCTTATATCTGTTTTAATAACATTTTTTGGGTTATTACTCTTTTTTGTTCTAGAGATTCACTTGTTATTCATTATTTTTCCTATTTTGTTGGCCATTTCAACGAAAGAGGATTTGGGGTTATTCGTCAATAGGATTAGTAAGCAACCCATCTAAAACCAAGATAAAGAAACAACAAACAAGTGCCAGAAGCTCTCTGATTTCTGGATACTATCTCTACGATGAGATACTTTACAAGAATTCGGCCAAGAGAGCGAAGCTTATTGCTGGCCACCATTAATAAAGGAATATAGCTTCCGGAACCAGATAGTTGCCATTAAGAACTGCTTGCGCTGTAGAAAATGCGATTTATAAATAGTTATCAGTAAAGATTGCTAAAGAAGCCGCTTTATCAGAAAAATCCGATTTTCAATAAATTCACACATGACCATCTTGGTTGACAACAAAAATTTAGCTATCTAGTTTGAGTTGAGAGTCTTGGAATATTTTCTATTTGTTATTAGAGTTAATGAAATAGTTGAAATAGAAAAGCAAATTTTAATTAGCTGCCTTATTTCATAAATATCCTACCTGATTTATAAGCACTCTAAATGTTCAGTTGTATCAAAAGTATTTTCGATTAATAATCAACAGAAAGTTTATGAAGAACATCTTGAAAGCTCTAATTAGGTTTTTGAATATTATGTAATAATCTGCAAATGGTATCTTTCAATGATCTGAGCTCATTTTGATGAATTTCGAGTGCAATCAATTTGATTCTTCTCTACCTTACACTCTAAAACATCGAAATCGACGACTGATAGTCCAATACTCTATTTCAAAGAATAAGTCTTAAATCTTTAAAATTCTTGAACAAGTTCTGATCAGCATGGTTAGATATTGTTTCATTTCATGTCATTCCCAAATTCTACCAACAGCTTTAGTTCGGTTTAAAATAATATCTCGAAATTGATATCATCTCTATATTTGCAAATACCATTGTAACATCTGAACAAAAGCTAATGCAGAACAGTATGATAATATATATATATAAATATATATATATATATATATATATATATATATATAAGGTAAAAGTTAGCGACCTTAGTCGAGGGTGACCCGAAGGCTCCCTTTTCAATAGCTACTACACAGAGGTGTAGGGGAGGGCGCTACTCCATTCCCTGGATTGCTCCACTTTACCCTTGATCCGTACCTTATAATGCTGAGTATTAAGCAAGGAGGTATCAAGTACCATTTTTTGAGTCTTTGGTATGACTCGACCTTTCCCCGGTCGTGTATCTTAGATCGATCACTGATACAGTCGATGCGTCAATCAGGACTCTTTTCTGGTTGACTGGTGTTCAAACTGGCTTGGTCTACTCTTATTCGGCTGCCCAAAGCTGCCCCACTCTGACAAAACTCTGGTTCTCACTGTTTCTCTCCGCGTCCCAGCGAGTTGCTGCCGATGATAATCTAGCCGTTGGTTTGCCAGTACAAAGGGTATATGGCTTATCGTTCTGGTCGTCTTATCGTCTTTGTTCCTGCCCCTTTGGTCGTTGTGTTTCATACCACCAATGATAAGATCAATGATGATGTGCCGTGGTAAACTTGTCTGATGTAGTTGAAAAATAAGAATCTCAACTCGCAAATAAACTTTAAAATTCAGGTTTATTTACAATAGCAGGTATATAATCTTCGAATATGCAATGCTGAAGCGGGTGAATAAAAAGTAGTGTTGTTGGCTATGAAATGCTAGTAAGTTGAAGTGGGTCTTGTGGATGGTGGGTGAGGAACGTTGTTGCCCAAAACTACAACTATGGATTCGAAACGCAGCCTTCAAAATCTGGAGACGAACTCTCCCTGGGGCAAACAAGCCCTTGCTTAAATAAAAAATTTGCCGACAAAATTTCATTTGATTACTCAATATTCCATTATATCTTTCAATTTTCTTCCATCTTGACACTCACAAGTGCAAGGTCATCAATGGGCTTTGATAACTTCCAAAAGTTATAACTGCATTGATTTTTATTTTTGAGTATTTAACTCTTAACCACACACCACTTTCAACAATATACAATTGTTTACAGGAAACGATACAATCATATATATTTTTAACTTCAGAGAATCAAATTACTTGTTTTGCTAAATCCATCAAACCAAACAGTGATCAAAGAAAAAGGCACCAAATGGCTTTGCTTAAAATTTCAATTTTAACCTACAACTTTAGATATGACGAAGTTTTCCGTTTATACATTTAATCATTCCTATGTACCAGATTTAACCTTAATTTCCAAGGACGGATGCACTCATTCACCCCCACCCCATATCATACGACTCTCAATTACTAAATTTGACGGTGTATCAGCCCACCGACCACACATATCATTTAGAACAGATTTTTTAAAAAAATTTTTAGTAACAAATTTTCAATGAAATATTAATCCTCCCGATGTACTTCGTTACACACACACACACACACACACACATATATATATATATATATATATATATATATATATATATATATATATATATATATATATATAGTTTTTTAACGAGTACATAAAATAAGTATGCCAACGTATAACTGAATAATATTTAACACGTTTCACATAGGATAAATATGTTATATTAATGGAAACGTCCATTGTATATTGACGGTAAATTTGAAAAATTTGATTTAGAAAAATGTTATGCATAATACACATAAATACAGGGTGTTTTATATTTCAAATTTCTGTTTCACTAATAGAATGAAAATTACAAAACGACCCGATGGAATAGGTGAAGGAAGAGAAAATTTATATGCTGAATCTCTCTTCTGCATTCAGGAATAATTCTGCACATTTTTTGAAACTTAATTCAAATGCAACCAAAGAAATTAATTAATTAAACAATTAATATTACTTTTTCATATAACAAATACTTTTGTAATTCTGATATAAGAATATTTTACTGACATTGAGTGAAAAAATGAAATAAAATACAATTGAGTTATTTGAATAATTCAGTGACTGAATTATTTTAAATACTTTTTAATGCGTAAAGCTACTCTTAAAAGCACTACAAATAATTGAAAATAATGAGAACAATGCCCCAGCGAAGTTAAGAACAATCCCTCAGATTGCAGTTTCCTAATAAATTGAGCAGAATGCTCTGTTAGGATGAGCAAGCATCGAGAATATATAAAAGCCTGGAGGGCTCCTCCATCTTAAGCTGAAACCAATTACTCTCTGATCCGGGATCGATGAGATTCAGCGTGAAAATGAGGTTGTCATCTGGTGTTGCCATTCGATTTGCTTGCTGAGAAGAGCTACGGTTAAGATATTCACTAAGAATATATGTGCCTTGTTTATAATACTAAATAGCAATGCTATAGGAATCTGTATGACCTTCAATGGCGAAGGTGTCATTTTCTGTTATTGCTACTTTCAAACTATATCCCACTGAAAGTAACTCTGTAATTTGATGTCAAAAATTCGATTTTTGACTCGAAGCAATATGAAAGTTCTATTTTATCATGGTCCATTAGCAAAAGAATTTTTTTTACCAAGAAACAAAAAAGTACCTGGGAAAGCAAATATTAGATTCCAACAGTTTTTCAAGTAATATTGTCTTTAACTTAATAACCTATTTGTTATGAACACCTTTTTAGAATTATTTAATAAAAATCATTAACTGAAAAATGCTTTAAATTTGCAAAGAAAATACAATTGATTTTAGAATACATTATTTATATTCACGATGTAAGGACACATTTTCGTAAATAAGTTCCATTTATTAAAAAAGAAAAAACACACTGACAACACATTGAACCGATGTAGGCAACGATATTATAATAAACGTTCTATCCTCGGCATTCAACTATAGATCTGGTAATCTAGAGAATCTGAATTCAGAGGCAATAAAACGAATTGAACCCCGAAATATATTACACAACAATATTCGTACTTGAACATTATTATATACTAGTTTACTAATCTTTTAAAAAAGACTGCTATATTTAAAGAATTTTTCAATTTGTTCATATAAAATGATGTTATTATATTTCTTTGCATGTTTAATCCTTTTTTGAAAATTCAACTAAAGGTAAAATAAAATAAATTAAATAAAGATAAACGAGCCTATAGCATTTCCCCTTCCTATAAAAAGATATACTAAATTGAACAAACATATACGAAGTGCATTCAATAAGTTTCCAGACTTTTTTTCGTATAGGCATTTAAAATTGTCGGAGACTCTTGAAAATTCAGAATGTTATTGCTATACATCTTATGACATGACGGACCAATTTTTATGATTTCAGGTTCAAATGAACAACTACAGCAGCAATTGGAATACACCCTACTAAAGCCTGATTGTCACAGCTGGTGAATTTCAAAAATGCAATCTGACACTGTAGAAGAACGATATGCAATAAAATTCTGCTTTAAACTTGGTAAAAATGCCGCTACAGAAACGTATGGAATGCTTCAGACTGCTTTTCGACCATCTTGCATGAATCGAGCATCAGTTTTTGATTGGCATACGAGATTCAAGGAAGGCAGGGAGTCTGTGAGGGATGATGAGAGGTGTTGGAGGAGTAAGGAAGTCAATACACCAGAGTTAAGTAGCCAAAGGGTTAGGGTTAGGGATAGGGTTGCTATGTTGAGGTTTTAAGGGAGTTCAGGAAGAGATTCTGTCGGAAGAGGCCAGCACTCTTCAAATCAGGTCAGTGGCATTTCCACCAGGGCAATGCACCAGTCCACAACTCCATCCTTGTCTCAGACTATTTGACCAAGATGGGCATCAAGACAGTTCCTCACCCTTCCAATAGTCCAGACCTTACTCCCTGTGACTTTTGCTTATTCCCTAAGCTGAGAGGCTGTCGTCATGAGACAATTGAGGAGATGAAAGAGGCTGTGACGAAGGTCATTGACACGCTCACGCAAGAGGACTTCAATGGAGCCTTCCAGAAGTTGTTTGAACGGCACAACAAGTGCATTGCATCCGGGGGAGAATACTTCGAAGGGGACTAGAGTTTCATGTGTGTACTATCAATAAAAGTGCCCATACGTAAAAAATCTGGAAACTTATCGTATGCATCTCGTATATATATATATATATATATATATATATATATATATATATATATATATATATATATCACCTTGTCAGCTGGAGCTGAAGAATACGCTGACTTCATTTCTGCAGAGAGTTAAGGCACCACAACCTCAACGAAGACACCTGTTCTGTTGGCGGTAGATGGTGACCCGTAATACTTGACGATGGAATCCTGGATGCTGATCAATCCGTGACTTGGCAACCGAAGTGTTCACGTGACTTTGTTAGACAGATGGTCGAAGACGTCTTATCAGATCAATTGGCTGGCCATATTACGCCCTTACACCAATATGATTGTCCTGTCCGTATTCTTCAAATTTCTCTTGTGGCAAACAACTACCCAACCCTATTTCACCCTAAAGGTGCAAGAAAGTAGTTGCTGAGGGTCAATTGCGCTAAGGTTGTAATACTTGAAGCCATTTAAATTGTATGAAAACAAATTTTTAATTTGACTGGAATACTTGATAAATAGAATTACTAATCTTTGATTGTAATACTTGAAACCATTTAACGGTGTGCAAACAAATAAGCTCTAACTTGTTTTAAAATAAACCTAAAAATTATTCACTTACGAAACAAATATATAATATATGAATCAATGGGATTTGGCATTAAATAACTATCAAGGGTTTACATGTCTAACCTATATATATATATATATATATATATATAATCATTTTTATTTCATACATAAAAGTAGAATTATATGATTTTGTATACACCTACCTTGTATCCAACAAAAAAACCAACAAAGAATTCAGGAGACTAACAACGTGCAAATCTTATGAAGTACGGACTATTTCTGTTAACCATTGAAATCAATAGTCTTTGTAAGAAGTACCTTTTATGAGCTAAAGCGAAAACAACTGGCAAATTTAGCAGCTTCGCTTTGGCTTACAAACATTTTTGTAAAGGAATGTTTTAGTTGTTCAATGATTTTTATCTTCAGAAACGATATCAAATTTTGCTGTAACTTTTTAAAAAGACGTGCTGCAGAAAGTACTGTATTCTTAAAGAAGCATTTTATTATTATCATTTTTTAGGGCACTATAAAACGTTTTTTTGATTAAGGATACTTCAAGGACAAACGAGCGACTTTCGATAACGAAAAGCGTTCTGGATGACTGTTGACAGACATCATAAAATATCTTATGACTCACCAAGTTGCTGGTAGACAAACTATCTATGGTCTTTATAGGATTACTGGGTTGATGTAAAGGTCTATTAGATGCATTTTGGCGGACGTTTGATCATAAAATACATTGCTGCAAAATTTTTTCCAAGATTGTTAAGAAACGAGGGGAAAAAAAGAAAAAATGTTCCTATCTTCTTGGAACTGGGAGATCAAACCAAAAATAACCATAACATCATCACCAAAAATGTCAATCATGACAAATCATGAGTTATAATTTTAAGGCAAAAAAAACCGTAGTCAGAATAGATGTTAACGAAATCAATGAATCAAAAAATAAAGGAAGAAAAAAGAAAAAATACGCAACATCAAAGCAATATTTTATCTTCCAAAAACTGTCCTTAGAGTATTTTCCTTAGATAAAAATGTATATAGTTCGTTTTACTGTGATATTTGCAAAGTATAACATTGAATGCAAACATGCAGACAAATGGGAAAATGGTAACGCTTTGCACTATTGTGCCGTTTTTCGATATTGTATAACGTTCACAGCTATGACAGTCATTCCTCATACGCACATTATCCACTGATTACAAATCGGATGACATTTTATACTCTCAAGATAAAATTATGCTTGAAAGGCACCATTTTTGCAAGATTAATAAAATTGAAATTGAATAACACATGCTTTTCAGTCACACTTAAGGACTGCCAGCAATGTATGGCCCAGTTGACTGGGGCTATAGAATACACTGACTGCTTCTTTGCAGAGCAGGGAGACCCCCTCCCCCATGAGTGTACTGGATATGACGCAAAACAATCTGATGTTGAGGTTCTAGTAATGCTGGAGCTTTGTGGGATGCAGAGTAAGCCTTCATTGCTATCGCTCCCAGATCCACTGACTTGGAGTGGTAGCACCTGATAGGGTTTTATCTATGAGACAAATAGAACTGAACTGTGTACTTATGCTAAACTGAATTCTTTGAAATAGAACTGTTTTTTACATTGAAACTCTGTAATTATGCTAAACCGATTTATTTGAAGTAGAACTGTTATTATGTATAAAAATGGTTTGGGCATTAAATAGCCTACAATGGTTGATATGCCAAACCAAACCAAAACAACCAGCAATACATGTAATTTTCGAAAGATTTCAAAGAAAATGCCTCTAAGGGGACAACGTGATAGCGTTTGTATTTTCTTTTCTCTGAGCATTTACTCAAACTTCTGGGTACTTAATAAATACATTGTTTTTATTACGTATAATAATAGTCTAAATTAGAATTTGTTTTTAATATTTCTTTTTAAAATGAATGTTGTAAATGCTAGCAGTTATTCAAAGCAATAAAACATCAAATAATGCCGAAAAAAATGTGTTTTTGTTAAGTTCTGAACTAGTTATAAAGGTTTGTTTTCTTACTAATATTTTTAATATATTGAACAAAGACAACTGTACGTTTCAAAGTAAATGAGTGATGTGCAATTCTTTGATTAAGTTTTCAGTTGTACATTTTTATGAGAACAAGTTATATTTTGTACTTGATACTCAAAACTGGTCCTTTATAGTCGACATCTTCAAATTAAAAGGCATTTCTACTTCATCTTAGAAACTTGATATGTAAATGCAATATCTATACTTTTAAGCCCAATCGGCTGGGGCTGTAGAATACGACAATTGCAACTCTGCAGAGAAGTAAGATCCACCAACAAGTGTCCTGAATTGACACTAAACTGCATCTGATGGTGAGGTTACACTCCTGTTGCTTTGGGGGAATGTGGAGCGCTTATTCATTGCCATTACTTCCAGGTCTACTTTAATCGGAGTGGTAGTACCTGTTAGGGTCCCATCAAGGGATCAAATAGAACTAGTTTCCAGAGTATGATACGAACCTAAATCTGATGGTGAGGCTACACTCGTGGAGCTTTGGGGAATATGAAGTACTCTTTCATCGCTATCAATCTCTGATCCACTCTGATCTAGAGTGGTAGTACCTGTTAGGGTCCCATCTATGGATCAAATAGAACTATTTAGTTATTCATTCTATTTGAAACTGTGTGCAAATAGAACAATTAGTATTAGATCGAAATACTTGAAGCTATTTAACTGCGTGCAAACAATCCATAGCAATACTTGAAACTATTTAACTATGTGCGAACAAATAAGCTCTGACTCGTTTAAAAGTAATGCTAGCTTCAAACTATTCGCTTACAAATCGTGCGTGTGTGTGTGTGAACAGCATTTGGTATCAAATAACTTACAAGGGTTAATATGCCATAAAACACAACCAAACTAAACCCACCTATAATTTTCGAATGGCTCAAACTTTTCAAAATATACTCATTATCGCTTACTCTTTAAAAAAAAGTTCAAATCATGCGAAATTGTAAAAATATTAATAAAAGAATAAAACGCTTTTACTGATACAATAAATATCCTAATAGTTGGAAAAACATTTTATCTTTTAGTAATCATAACATTAATTAAATTTGTATAAATCCAAAATGTAGAGGGGGGACGAAATGATTGATGTGCTGTGACTGCAGCTTCAAAGTTTGCGAGTTCAAACCCTTGTTACACCATTCCCTTTCGGATTCGGGAAAAATAAGAAACCTCTTATCTCCAAAAACTATTGGTTAAATAGTATCGCTGTCGTTCTTTGTCGTTAAATAACCTATGGAGTTTGATATACCATTAAACAAAGAAACCAAGCTTTCATCATCATCATCTTGTCGTGCCATTAGCACGGATATCCCTGACCCTCTCTCGCCACTCCTCCCGATCGTTCATCGCTTCCGGCTGGTCCCCAGGGCTACACCCCGTATCCTCACAGAGCTGCTGAATGTAGGTTCCAGCTGGCCGCCCTGCTTTTGCACGGCCATGTGAAGAGGTCCATAGGAGTACATCACTTATGAGCTCGTCCCTACTTCTCCAGCAGTGTTCTGCATGTCTGGCTCGTCTAACTTGGATAGTTTTCGTGATGGGTGGTCAGTGGCCGTACAGCTGATGCTTTGTGTGATGTTGCCTCCGGGCATCGTTCAATATTGCTCGCAGTATTCTTGTGTAATTGCCGTCAGGATTTTTCTGTAGTGCATCCATATAGCAATATCGACACGATCGCTGCTAGGAAGAAACTGCGTTTCATTTTAGGTCTGACTTCCATATGACCGAAAGTCTATTGATAGCTGTCCATGCCTTTGATAGTTGCGTGTCGATGTCTGTCTCGGTCGATGCGACATTGCTTCCTCGGTAGGTAAACTTGTCTGTTAGTTTCAGAGAGCTACCGTTTAATGTGGAAATGTCACCTGTTTGATTAAATCACATATATTCCGTTTTGTGTGCATTGACATGGAAGCCAATGCCTGCGGGAGCTCGTTCCAGACTAAAAAAAAAAATGCTTTAATGAATTCAAAAAAAAAAAATGTAGACGTGGACTTTCACTAAGTTAAAACTTAATAATAAAAAAAATCAAACCCCCCACCTCTAAACGCCTCTAACCTTTTCCTCTCCCCCCCACCAAAAAAAATACGGAATCCATGTGAAGCAGCGTGGTGGACGTAAAAGCAAGCGGATAAACCCTCTGACGGCTCAACGCAATGTCTAACATGGCCCTGGGCGTATGAACCCGACGGTTCTTCGGACAGGATCGATTAGTTCGATCGGGGAACTACTGCTGCTCATCTATAAGGGTGGCTTCTATAGATGAGAATAAAAACAGGCACTGAAAGATTACCATGACCCACACTCATTTTTCTTCTTTGTACCAAAACTTGGATTAATTAGAAATTACTTTTTCCTGAAAGAGTCTAAATAGAATCCTTTTACTATTTATGCTAATACTTTCTTGGGATGTGAATAGACATTTTACCATTTCATCATTAAAAATATACAATTTTCGATCTAAAGAAAAAAAACGTTGAAACCACCTTGGAAGCAGTTGTATATGAAAGACTGCGCCAATTTTTTTATCAAAAATACATCGAAAATATATGAACACCGCAAGGCTTAAAGGCGAATAAAATCAGAATTTTGACCAAGAAAAAGCCTGCATTAGCAAAAATAGATTAATAAATAGAACTAATCAAAACTTCAATGTTTTTAATCTGCGTTGATTTCCTAAATACAAACAGTAAAACAATGACCCGGATTCTTAAATATATGTCTGTTTTTAGCCAAAGTAATATCAACACAAAATAGACTGTTAATGAACAGAAATCAATATATTAAAACTGACTGAGTGACTGAAATATTCTTCTCATTAATTATTTAAAAATTTATTTTACAGAAATATAAATGGATCAAAACTATAATATTTTCATTAATAATCTTAAGTTACATTTTATAACTATAATTACAAACACATGCTCAAATAATTTTAAAATTTTAAAATTCAAAAGTTCCCAAACAACCAGGGTATCAACATCTGTTTCTATAATGAATGCGTCAACAAATTTTCTTATTATTTTAAAAAGAAAATTTCCACATATCTGATGAATCTGTATAAGGGAAAGGATTTATACAAATAAATTGTCAAAATCAACAATTTAATTCTTTTCTAGCCATATTTTAATGCATAAATAATTGTTTGAATGGAGAAATGAAGTCTCGAAATTTTAAGAAATTTCTAACGATATTCCGAAAGCACATAGACTGAGAAAGCTGATTTAATTAGGTTTATTATTTTAAATCAATTTCACATTTAATTTAAGATTTTGAGTCCCTCTGAAAAGAAAAACGTACAAGTTTAGTTCATTGCTTTCTTTAAGACTTGCATGATTTTATATTTTCACTTGTATAATAAATATTCATTTTCCATCTAGAAAGTTCAGTTTGTCTTGTCAACTGCAAAATACGTCGACTACACCTCTAAAGAGGTGTAAGATCCCCACTACCGAATGAGGCCACCTGTTGGTTGTGGGTGGCAACCCATAATGCTTGAGAATAGGATCTTGGTGGCTGAGCAGTCCATGACCCAGAAACTGAAGTAGGCATGTGACTTACTGGACAAGACATTTGGTCAGAGAGGCATTGTCTGCTCAATAGGAGGGTCGTGTCAAGTTCTAGCACCTGTATAATTGACCCGACTGTATTCTTCAAATTGCACTTATGGCAAACAAGTAAGTAATGTTGGTGACCTTAGTGAAGGGTGACTCGAAGGCTCCTTTTCAAAAGCTACTAAATCGAGGTGTAGGGGAGAGCACGACTCCATTCCCTGCATGGCTCCATTTTACCATTGATCCTTACCTTATAATTCTGAGTGTTAAGCAAGGGGGCATCAAGTACTATTTTTTGAGTCCAGGGATTTACGTCGATCTCCCGGACTGTTGGCGAACACTCTACTCATTAGGCCAACGGCCCGGTCACCAACCCTATTTTATCTTAAAGGTATTAGAAGGCAGTGGCTGAGGGTCAACTGCACTGAGACATCAATACTTGAAATCACTTAAAGTGTGCAAACAAATTATCAAATTGAATTTAGTGTTAGATTTTTAAAATAGAAACCATTCAACTGTGTGCAAACAAGTAACTAATATCAAATAGAATTGTTAATGTTAGATAGCAATACTTGAAACCATTTAAATGTACAAACAAAGGATGAATATTATTACCTGTGTGTAAACAAATGATTGATATTGAATAAGATAGAAATATTTGATAAATAGATTTCCTAATGTTAAATTGCAATACTTGAAAGTATTTAATTGTGTGTAAACAAAGGATTAATACTGAATTGAATTATTAGTGATAACAATACTTGGAAACATTTAACAATGCGCAAACAAATTAGCTATAACTCGTTTAAAAATAAAGTTACCAACAAACTATTCTCTTACAAATCATATATTTAACATATATGTATAAATAGGATGTGGCGTTAAATAACCATCAAGGTTTGATATGCCATTAAACAAAATCACATAACCTAAATTAAAACTTGAAAATCAGTGCCTTGTTTGCCAGATGAATAAGCAAATAAAAATAAAAAAAGAAAAAAGCACTTTACTTGCATCTTTCTGTAAATCTAACTGTAGATTCAATAAAGTACTGAATACATCCGAATTTCAAATGAAAATCCATCGTGAAATCGTACGTATTGAATGCTGTGCATTCTTAACAGATGGTAAGAGTCACCACTGACTCGTTATGGGTCACACATCGATAAGAAAAAAATAATGATGTAATTATTAAAATGCATTTGTTTGTTCGATAGAAACAGGTTTATCTAATCAGTTACCAGCAAAAATATTTTTATTAAACTGAGACACACTTTTGAAATCTGTTTATTTTATTCATGGAAAACTCGATTTACCTACATTAGATAATTTATATTCTTTGGGTACTGTGGATTTTATGGACGGAAATGAAAATAACGTTTATCTTAGTTCAAATGTAGAGTTTTCTTCATGCACATTTTGAGAAGTATATTTGCTAATGACACATTCCGATATTCAATTCTATTTCTTCAACCACATAAGTTTTATTTTCTTTCAATTCTTAATGCCATTAACGATTAAGGAATCAAACTTTATTGACGTGTTGATTTTTACATATAACGTCTGAATTTTCTTTCCTTTTTTTTTTTTAGATTTTATTTTTTATTTATTTTTTGCTTTGTGTTTGACACATGTTATTTGTTTAAAAAACTGTAGAAGCAAATGTTTAAAACATTTGCTGCTGATGAATACAATGAAAAGTTCAAATTGGCAACAAATATTTTATTTAGTCATCAGACTAACCATTAGTTGAATTATATTGTAAGACTTGTACAGTAACAACCAAATACATAGACTCCTTTTGAAAATAAGAACTTAAATATTCCTAATATATTTTATTATTCAAATGAAAATTTTCAAGACATTAAGGGATTTAAAACTTTTTACTCGTTCGTTGATTAGATTTGCTGTCGTTTCTGGTGAAATATTTGACTAAAATATCTTTTAGATACAAACTCTGTGTGTGTGTGTGTGTGTGTGTGTGTGTGTGTGTGTGTGTGTGTGTGTGTGTGTGTGTGTGTGTGTGTGTGTGTGCGTGCGCGTGTGTGTGTGTGTGTGAATATCAATAAGTGTTTGTTGTAATTTTTTGCGATATTTTTCCTCATTTTACTATCCAAAATGGTCTAGACAAATTCAATAGGATTCATAAAAAGAGACAGATTTTACTATCACCGTTGTTTGATTATTTAAACAGAATTTCTCTTTCTTTTTTTAAATTTTGTTCTCTTTTTCATGTGTCCTATGGAGCCACTTTCTCTGTGAAGAGATTTCTGCTTTTGTTCAAATCATTTTCAAAGAATAATGAGAGAAACTATTCCCGAAGAATGGATATGCATTCTGAAGTGTTTTCTGCACGTGTTCTACATATTTTCTAAATCAGTCCCCACATTACTGTTCCATAGCCACAATTAACGAATGGTGCAATCATACAGTAGTATTTATACGAGTACGACTTGGAAGAATTGTTCCATAGCCACAATTAACGAATGGTGCAATCATACAGTAGTATTTATACGAGTACGACTTGGAAGAATTGTTCCATAGCCACAATTAACGCCATGTGTGAAATAGACATATAATGTTCATAACGATAGAACATATAAAGAACATAGGAATCTCGAAATTCGAAAACACGCAACGACTTGTTTGTTCAGGTACGAAACCTTTTTATTACTTTTGAGTTAAAGGTTTCGACATCAGGAGAGAGACACAATCTTTTTATGCTAGCTTCTTCATCTGGCCCCTATCTCGTGCGGCACACATGGCGCGCAAATTCGTCTCGCCTCAGCGAGCTCCAAAAGTCGACCGTCTTCGTCCAGAGTCTAGTCTCAACTCTCTAACTTTCTTCAAATCTCCCACAAACCTCCGCGTGCTTCCGGTGCGTGATGTCACCCGCACCCTGTTACCCCGTTCCGTCAGCTATTGTGACATCTCTGAGTGGCACGTCCGCCCCGCGAGCACGTTACTACCTACATCAAGGTTTGCACCTAACTAACCCATGTACTGATCCGAAAGGTTCTCAGCCTAACTAAACTCAAAAGCATGAACCGAAATCCCTTGGCTATTGCGTTTCATTACAACCTATAGTTTATAGACAATTCAAACAAAATTCTTAACTATACAATCTTCGGACATATTCACCCGTTTTTTGAAAATTGAGCAAACACGTACAAATCTAAAAAAAAAATGACATTATGCCACAATTTCAAGTTTCCTTACAATCAATAGCATATTTTGCGTTGTTCAATTCACTGACGCAATTTCTGATGGTCCACGTCGACCAAAAATAGAACGTTTCTTTTCCTTTATTATTTGTGGATCGGAGTTGAAAGTGGTTTTATCAATTTTGGCTCTATTTGACACCAGCGCATTTCACTTTTGGACTTACCTTTCAAAATCTGATATTTCCATAGAATACGAAACATTGTGAATTGACTGTGAGGTTTTAAAGATTTAGTCGTTTCGCATATTTTTATTGTGTGGGGGGACGCTTCTTTTTATACATGCAACACTTTTCTAGGTAAAAAGAAATTCACATTTCCTGAAAGATGGGCAAATTGAGTAATGAGAAAACATTTTTATCTCATCTTCATCATCATCATCATGTCGTGCGACTAGCACAGATATCCCTGACTCTCTCTCTCTCTCTCCACGTCTCCCTATCATTCATCGCCTCTGGCAGGTATTTACTGAACGTAAACTAAAAACTCCGGGATAATATAACTTTTTTTAATTTATTATGAATATGATGCAATTGCAGAATTATCTAGATATTATTTTCATTTTTGACAAAAAAATTAATATTTGATATAACCACATCTTTTGAAGTAATTAAAATTGCTTTGATTTTTTTTTTTTTTTTTTTGCAATTAGACAATTTAAGCAATATTCAAGATCCTTAAACGTCGAGGAAAAACGTTTATTTGGTTTTATTCATGGTTATTTTCATAGCGTTCAGTTTATTAATCACAATTTAGTCCCAGCTTGTGATTTATCTATTTTGTGATCATTAAGATAAACAAGTCATTTTTGATAGTTTGAATAAGTATAATTACGTACTCATGAATATTAAAATTAGTAACAGGAAAATCTTTGACTCTTTGCAATCAAAGAAATCTTAGTTACATTATTAGAATGCGAATAAGAGTTAAAGGAAAATGAAGGCCAAATCCAAATGTAAATAAGATTAGCAAAGACTTTTATTCTTTCACTGCTTCAAGCAAAAATGACGTATTTCTCAAATTCTGTGATGAAGAGTAGAATTAAAATTCGACGCGAAAACGCGAGTAAAAAATAAACTGCAATGAATGCTTGAAATTCCATCGTGTTCATTGGTACATAGCCCGCGTCCTTTGCTCCGCAGTTCCTGTGAGCGGATGTGATAAAAGAGCTACATGGAAACTGAGCGAGGAAGGCCAGGGAGAGGATTTGTGATGAAATACTAATGACAGTGCACAGGAAGCGTTAAGACTACACTAAAACAACAGTAATTTGTGCAATGCTTTGAACTGAACACAGTCATCGAGCAACGCTCCGGGAAATAGAAATTTTGTCTTTCGAATTGTTTTGATGACTATACAAGAAGCGGGCCCATTTGCCATATACCAAGCTTTTTCTTGAAGAGTTCAATGAATATTGTCTTCATCTAAACTCTACCGTATCCAGAAGGACAACCCACTTGATATTCAACCCTGTCAGTGACTGCAGGCTATGAACTCGCCGAAAATGAGACATTGCCATATAGAGGGGATTAATTTCGTTGTTCCTGTAATTTGGGCTAACAATTTTAGTCTATTCAAGTTGAGACAATGTACTTTCTCTTTTCTTTCATTTTGTAAATGTTGTCCAAGATCCTGTTATAAGAAAATGCACAATACACTCACTACAATTGTTTTCAGTATACAATACACCTAGCCTGTTTTCTTACTATGTAATTTAGGAGGTTTCTTTTTTCTTTCTTTTTTTTTTTTTTTTTTTTTTCATCTACTCTTGGCTTAAGAAATCTGTTGTTTACTTACATAGATGTTTCTCTGTGTTCGGCTTAACGTTATTTAAAAACAAATTCGAAATTTTCGATTTGAGTAACAAATATCTAATGTAAAAAAATATTCTTAAGTTATAATTGAACGTATTCATAAATTAAAATAAATATTAAAAACTTTGGATGAGATTAAAACATTTAAAAATTGGTTATAATTACATTTTTGTCGTAGCTATTTACATTTTTAGTTTACGCATATTTGCGGAAAAAAGTCGATATATATTCATAAACTTAACCGGGCTTTAAGTATAAAATATCTAGGGATTCAATAGAATTTTCAAATTGTTAAGATTTGTTACCACTCTGACACGAAAGAGAAAATTTAAACTAAAGCCACAATTTTCTTTCCCCTTGAAATCTTTTAGTTGAAATATTTGGAAAGTTTTTTTCTGTACCAAACCAAAATATGATTCTAAAAATGAATTCCATTTGATACAGAAGAGATTTGTAGGTTAGCGATGGAATTTTCCCCCATTTCAAATACATTTACTTTGATGCTCATTTTGTCAAAATCTAGGAACAATTTTGAGTCAATGAAGATAATTTCGGTAAGTGATACTGGATTAATAAATTGATCATCATTAAAAATGACAAATTCTAAGAAAATATAATTAATGTATCTTTGTGGCGAGAAAATGAAACGATTAATTGGTTAAAAAAATCCATTACAAATATCAGACGTTATCCTCAAGAATACGCAGTATTTGAGAAGAAAGTATAAATAAAAAGCTTTCCTTTAGATAAAAATATCGATATTTCAATATATATATATATATATATTTCAATATTAAAAAAAAACCTTTAAAATTATCTCATATTTTTTTGTAATAATACTTATTTCAGCGAAAAATTTGCATGTTCAGACAAAGAAATAATGAGAAATTTCTAATGAAGATTTAGAAAAACCAACAAAATTCAGGTCGCCCTATCTTATCTTCCAAATCTAAATCTTAATTGCATTTTTTTATATGGAAAAGACCAGTCCATTTGTTTTTCCTGTCTGGTTGACAAAGGACATTCAATTCCTGTATCAAGATGTATGAATTAACTCTCTCTCTCTCTCTCTCCTTTCACTTATTTTATGTAATGCCAAACATTTTTAAATGACTACAAAGACTGTAAGATAGTCAACTACGATTCAATTTCAATATATATATATATATATGTGTGTGTGTGTGTGTGTATATATATATATATAAATGTATATAGTTTGGTTTCTTTGTTTAATGGCATATCAACTCTTTTTAGGTTATTTAATGCCAAAGCCATTCTCCTAGAAGAACAGTAGTGGTACTATTTAACCCATAGCTGGGAGGATAAGGGGGTTCATACCTTTCCCAAGGGTATTTGCCCGAAAGTGAATGTAATAGCGTGACTGGAGTACGAACTCGCGTATTACGATTCCGCAGTCCATCGCTTTAACCATTAAACCATGAGGACATCCATAATTGTATATAGTGAAATTGAATCGTAGTTGGCCATTTTACAGTCTTTGTAAAAATGTACATGACACAATTACAAATGGTAATTGTATTAATAATATATAAATACACATAAAAAATGATATCAACCTATTAATTTTTTGTTGTTGTTCCATGAAGTTATTATTTTTATGGGAAAAAATTGCGGATGTCTGTAAAGAAATGTTTTTTTTTTTTATTTAGGCAAATGATACTTAAGAAATTAGTTGATGTAAACATTTTCGTTCGGTTTGTTAGTCTTAACCAAGCACTAGTCTTATGTAACTGTTTTACATTTCCATCTTAAAGAAAAACTACAATAAAGCTAATAAGTAATGTTTAATTAAATTTGAATAATTATTTTAACAATCCAAATAACTTGTTCATTTGTATTTATTTTCCTTTTAGTTACGTCTTGCAGCAACATTGCTTCTCTCAGATTATCAATTGTTAGGTACTAACTCTCTCTCTCTCTCTCTCTCTCTCTCTCTCTCTCTCTCTCTCTCTCTCTCTCTCTCTCTCTCTCTCTCTCTCTCTTGATGAGGAACAAATTGTTTCATGCTAAACCATACCCAATGTACGAAAATTATGCATATCAAATTTTGAAAGATCTACATCAACCTGTTTGTCTGTCAGTATCGGACAGACAGGCAAATTCTTCTTAATCATAAAGACAGACTAAGAATAATTGAATAAAAAAGTCAAAGCTATTATAAAATAAGATAAGATAAAAGTTATGTGTTTTAACTAAAATAGAAAAGGAAGCAACTGAGATGTGTGTAGGATGATAAAAATATGGGTGAAGCATTTGAAGGATAAAAAATTTAACATTTAAATACCTTCACGAAGACAGGAAAATATCAAAATGAATAATGAATGTTTTTAATGAAAAAACATTGTCATCGCCCAATTGTCAAAAAAGATGATTTTCTAGAATATCAGGAATGAATGATTAGTGCGCACGCGTGTGTGTGTGTGAGATTAATGATAAGTGTTTGTTGTAATTTATTATAGTTTAGAAAATATCAAAATAAAACGTAAATGATATAATTACTGATGATGACAGTCAATTTGATGATGATGATGATGATGATGATGATGATTCTGTAACCATTAGGTAACAGAAAAATGGATTACCGATTATATTCATCACATAGTTATATTTCTCGCAAATGCCCTTCAAAATCATCAATGTTAACATTAGTACCTCTAATTCGTAAACATTCCTTACCCATTCATAGTTAATAATTTCCAATTTATAAACAACTAAAAATTCTTCTTTGTTGTTTTGATTTTTGATGAATCCGTCTTTTCGTTAATTCTTCATTTGTTTTATTCATTATTTTGTTAATATCCTTTTAAAAAGGCAACATAAAGAATTCTGTTCTGCTCTGACAATGATGTAAATAAATTACGAAATATTTTTAAAATGCAATACTTATTTGTCTATTGGATTGAGATCAGCATTTTCTTAAAGATTTTGTTTTTTGTTTGTTTTTATATTTTTGTGGGAGTGTTGTTTTTTGGTGGGGGGATTTTATGCTTTTCTTTTTTATCTTTAAAATTATCGAATAAAGAATGTTTTTTGAAAAAAATTGGATATTTTAATTCGTAATAAGCTATTTTGAGAAAATCTCATGAATAAGCCCGTTTCCTGTATACATTGCTGGAGCGCCTTGTATAATTACTGAGTCAGGCTAGCAGGTCATTTTTAATAAATAAAGTTCTTATTGAGTGTTCAATACTTTTGGCTTCATCTAAGCTTAATAAATGATTACTTATACAAGCTATCCTAAAAAAAGTGTCATAACTGAAGCTTTAAACCTAGATTTGAGATCTAAATGAAGACGTGCATACAACTGAGCAATTTATATAATAAAGTAATGTCTAGACAGCTGTCTAGTACGTCTAAATGTTTCAATTCTCGACACATTTTGATTAGGAATCTCAATACTTTTGATCAGCAGTTTTTGACAAAACAAAGAATTGTGCAAGTGCTCTGCCCCGTATAAATATGACTTGAATTTGGTGTGCGTCTTCTATCAACATTATTGTTTGAAAAAAAATTTTTTAATGGTTTTCTGTTTTAAAAAATACGTACGATTTCTATGCATTTTATTTTATTCGATCAAATATTTATAAAATAAAACATTCCCCACCAATATTTTGTTAAGATAAAAATACATCTCTGTCTCAAAATATATCATATTGGAATTATATATATATATATATATATATATATATATATATATATATATATATATATATATATATATATATATATATATATATATATTGAAATGTGATAATGAAATACTCAATTTATTTTCAATTTCAACTGAAACTTTAAATTCTTTCATTCTTAGCTGAATCGATAAAAGTCGTAACCACCAAAATGGGCCTCACAAGAATAAAATGTTGAAAATGAACTTACCACAATAATTTGTAACGGTATCTTTGGTTTTATGAAAGGACAGATAATAAATGCAACAAGATTTCTTTAAAAATGCACGCGCACACACACACACACACACACACACACACACACACACACACACACACACACACACACACACACACACACACACATGAATAGATAAATAAACGCAAGAGAGAGAAACATTACTTGAAGTTGAGTTATAACGTAAACAAATAAAAAAGAATCTGAATTCATCTGTTATTTAAATACGACCATTCAATATATGGATGTTTTACAAACAAAACATGTGCAAGTATAATATTTCTGTTAATCTTGGATGAATTTTTACAATTCTCAAAATCTGTTGGTTTAAATTAGAATACAATTAAATTATATACAAAATGTCCAACTCAGCGACATTAGAATATTTCCCACCTCAGCGACATCAGAATATTTTCCATGATAATTCGGTCCAAAAGGAGTTTTTTTTATCTATTTATTTTTCTTACATTGTATCCTTTTTGTTTTTGTTTTTGTTTTGTTTCTTTTTATCAGAGTTTTTTCTTGTTTTTTTTTGGGGGGGGGGTCAGTTTCTTGATCTGTCTCTCTGTTTTTCTCAACTCATTTTTAATTCTTTTTTATCAAGTGCTTTTTATAAAGTCTTATTTTTAATTCCTTTTATTCGGCATCATTCTTTTTCTCTTCTTTATTTTCTAAAACAATATTTTCTCTTTCTCTCTTTTCGAGCCAATCTCTCAAAAATTTATGTTTCTAACAAAAACCAGCACGGATTATTAAGATGACGTAAAGTTATGCCTGATTGATCTTTGCTATTTTCTGAGCAAGTAAAGCAGAACAATAGTGAAATGAATTTATATATATATATATATATATATATATATGTGTGTGTGTGTGTGTGTGTGTGTGTGTGTGTGTGTGTGTGTGTGTGTGTGTGTGTGTGTGTGTGTGTGTGTGTGTGTGTGTGTGTGTGTGTAGCCATTTTTGATAATTTTTAAAATGACTAGGTTTGTTCTTCAAAGTCACGCCTCCTTCAGTAAGAAATAGGAACAGATGAATTGTAAACAGACGTCGAGTTGCCACTATGAGGTGAAGATTGCAAGAAACAGGTTATGGGTTGCAAGGGAAAGTAGTTAGGGGTCGAGTGCCGATCCTTGGCTCTATAATCAGCCAGTTTTTAAGCCGTTATTAGATCAGTAAAGAGTTGTGAAATTCTGAAGGCTGAATAGCAACACTGTCATTACCTTGCAAGCGTGCGGGCAACAAACGATTAGCTCGGACTGAGACAACAGCGGCAGTGTAAGTTTGATTTGAGAACCGACTGAACGAACAAGCGACCAAACCACTCCTACTTACAACCACCGCAATTTTAATGTAAAAGCAAGTATCATATGCGAACGCACTTACGCTCGAGTGAACACACACACACACACACACACACACACACACACACACATTGTTCACTTTAGGCATTGTTTTGAAACTTCTCAAACAGTTTATTCAAATCATCATTGATTATTGCTTATTGTAAGCAATGATATAAAAACATGAAAACGCAATTTATCACGCAGTGACCAGTAAAAAAAAAAAAAAAAACAGAATAATTAATATTCATCTACAATCCAAATCATCTCAATTCCTTGACGACAAAACCGAGAATTTCAAATGATTTCCAAGAAAATAAACATGCCAGATTTCCTTTCTTAAAAGGAATTATTAACGCTGTTCCAGTTCTTCAAGGTCATTTGTGCTTATATCATTTGAATATGGCAAGATATAATTTGAATTCAGTTTGTGATGAATAGTCATTAATGGTTATGATTTTATTTTGTTCAATAATTTCTTATTGAAGCTACGTTTTTCAGATTCTAATCAACAAAATGATTATTGAACGAGGGGTTTTAAAATTTTCCTAGTAATATTCTATACAAGTTGAAATTTTCAACTACTTATTCATCGCACAATTTCATATATATATATATATATATATATATATATATATATATATATATATATATATATATATATATATATAATCCTGGACGAGACTGTTTGCATTTCACATAGCACTAATACCCTTGGGAAAGGTATGAATCCAATTATTCTCCCTCCAACTATGGGTAAATAGTAGAGCGAACGAGGTTCTTCAGCCTTGGTGAAGCAACTAGTCTAGGAGAAGGAAAAATCTGAATTCAAACCTGTTAAACTCCGCTTAAAAATTGACCTTGTGTCATATCCTGCCCGAGCTGAGGGGTTGGTTAATATACATATATATATATATATATATATATATATATATATATGTGTGTGTGTGTGTGTGTGTGTGTGTGTGTGTGTGTGTGTGTGTGTGTGTGTGTGTGTGTGTGTGTGTGTGTGTGTGTCTGTGAATGTGTGTATCCAGAAAAAGGTCTTCTGCACTTGAATCCGTGGTTGAAGACCTGCAATTCACCAATACCTCGCAGCATCACTTATCCTTGCATAATCCTGTCATGTCAATACGAACTATACTAGATAAAGCATATATACTTCAAATAGAATTTTTGATTTCTTCCAAGAATATAAATAAAAAATTTCGTTTTCATTATGTTAAAGCTTTTAATAATAAACTGTTTCCGGCATTGTCACATAAAATTGATATTTCTTCGGACTCACATATCTTTCTATAACAACTTTCTTGAATGTGAACAATATAAAATTAATGATCTGTAAATCATTTCTCTTTGAACAAATTCTCAAACAAGTAAAACAATAAAAGTAGATACATGTAATATATATATATATATATATATATATATAGATAGATATAGATATATATGTAAGTATATAAACACCACAAACACACACATAAACACTGAATCATATATATATATATATATATATATATATATATATATATATATGTTTTATTTGAATATATATATATATATATATACACATATGTATATACACACACACACACATATATATATATATATATATATATATATACACACACACACACACACACACACACACACATATATATATATATATATATATATATATATATATATATATATATATATATATATATATATATATATTCAGTTAAAACCTAGTATCAAAGGTTTGCTTCTCAACGATTAGAATAGCTAATTTTATGAATATTCAAATTAGTCTGTAAAATTAATGACTTAATCTTTGCTTTTAACTGAAAACAAAAAAATTGGAATCTATGTAAAATGTTGACAAATATATTAAAAGATTATTTTTCATCTTTTTACATACATGATAAATAATTAACGTAGAACAATTTCATATTATTACAGTACAGCAGTTATTCTATTCTTAACCAATAAGAAGGAATATTCATCAGTGATTTTTTAAATATCAATAATGTCAGCGTAGATTTTAAAATAAATAAATATTTCTTATGTCTACTCTTAATAATAAATTGATTTTTAAGATGAGCATTTAAATGGATGGGTATTTTTTAATTATAGATCTGGGGTTAAATATTTGACATTTCCGTAAAGTTTGACTTTAGAGAAAAAGGATTATAACAGGCAAATTAAGAAGATTACACGAATGGGATTATACTAATTTGGAATGAGTAGTATGGATGCAAGAGTGTTAATCTTATCTGCCTATTACCCACAATCATCAGCATATATCAAAAATGTATTCCTTGTCCTAAACTTTAAAAGAAGACACAATCTTATTGTTACTTAAGTGTCACATTATTCTGTGAGTTCCAAATAAATTCACCGCATCATTTGAAAAATTTACGTAAAATTCCGTATTTATCGAACTAATATCTTTTCAGAGATATATATTTTTGAAGAACCAGTTTTTAATGATAGATTCCAGGTTATATCATCGGCTTCATCTCAACTTACCAATACAACAGTTTGTTTTTTTTCTGACGAGAGAACAAGTGATCTAATTTTCGACCGCAAGCAAAACAACTAGATTGTTAACTGGAAACTTCATAATGATAAAAAATAAAAAGGAAAGTAACTTCCAGGAACATCTTTGTAAGCAGTTAGATAAACAAAAATTGATGATTTTGTTAATATTAGCGATATTGAACGGGAAAACAGCTGATCAAACGCACCAGTAAATGCCAATTATATCGAACATTTTGTTATACGGATGATCAGATTTTTGCAGCAAGTTTCATATACTCAACTCAATGAGTTTATAAATGTATGATCTTTGCAAAAACAAACAAAAACGCATTTTCATTTTGCAGAGATCGTTGTAGCTGTAATTGTTGTTATAGTAATTAATCAGCATGAAGTTGATGGTCTTTGAATTCAAATTGAAGAATGGCCCATAATATATGTAATGCAACTTTTCAGACGATTCTTAATACATTCTTCAAATTTATGATAAATGAATGGAAGTTTAACATTTGAGAAATATTCTCGGTATTTCAATTAAACATTTGTATTGTTTCTGTTTCAATTTTTTTTTTTCAAGATTCAAAATACAATTTATTAATTCATTGTAGTCAGTTGTACTAATTAAATAATTTTAGTCTATTTTTGAAACTGATTAAATTATATTCAATTTGGTATATATTTCAAAGATGAAACTCTTTCAAAATTCTGTTCTTACTAACATAAATTTAATTCTAAATTTCATCTGTGCTAGGTTTTCTTTAATTAACTTGCCTTCTAGGCTCAGTTTTAAGTAATTAGTCATTAAAATGGAAATGAACTTAATCTCGTTTTCTTTAGATACAGTTATATTGTAATAACTTTCGATAAAAACCCTGTTGTTTCAAAAATCTAACGCTTACGACTGATTCAGTGCTTAAAGTATTCAACCCAGATGTTCGTTGTAATATTCGATTCGAACACATGATCTGACGATGTAATGACCTCTTTGGCGGTATCTTTTTATTACATAATAAAAACTGGTTCTAAAAGCAAGATTGAGCCTTATTATACAAGAAATGATGGCCATAGTAAGTAGAACATTTGAATAAAAACATAAGGCAATAGTCTTAACCTCAAGATTCCTTTTTTAAAAAACTAGCAAAAAATGTTCGGTAACTCTCTATCATACTTGAAAAAAAAAAATGAAGTGGGGTGCAGATTGTCAGTTACTAAAAGAAATTTTTTTAAATTAGCTGAATTGTGTAAAGTTATATATATATAAATCTGCCATATTCTTTTTCATTTTTGTGACTTGTTGCAATTCGAAAATGTAGCAACGATGGTGATTTGAACCTGATTTTTTTCTACTGATTCATACCTAACTCCTCATTCAAATACGTGGGAGAGGGAAAAGATATTAACAGAAAAACGTTGCCCGGTCGGCAATTATTCCTATCAAAACAGAAGCGTGTAAGCACTCTTTAGTAAGGTTAGGACAGTTGTGTGTAGCCCACCAGCACTCGGGGTCAGTTTCTGAACCTAAGTAAGAACCAGGATTTAGAATGGTGATAGTCCTTGAAAAACTGGCGCAACATAGTCTTTCTATCATTCCTTTGGTATCGTACTCAACTAAGTTTAATAAATATCCATTTGTGACGAATGAATAGGGCACTCAATGAGACCCGAACGTGAAGGTTTACCAGTCTAGCTTACTAAATATTACATTTCCCAAGGTGCTACGTCTTGATAGATATATGTTGTCATATCAGTAAGTCCGTAGCCCAATGATGAAAATGCTTTTATTTCATACAAAAAAATGTTCATTTTTCGACATGAATACTCACTGCACTTAATCAACTCTCAGTCGAGCTGACATAATGGAGTGCCCTATGAATTCGTCTTTACTTCCCCAGCGGTGCGACACATGTCTTGTTCATCTTAATTGAATGGCTTATAAGATGGGAGACAGGTGGCAATACAGTCATTGTTTTATTGGATGCTGCTTCCAGGATTTGTTCAATAGAGCACACAGCATTCTTATGTAGTTCCCATCTAGTTTTTTATTTGTATGTTGCATCCATATAGGTAAAGCTTGGGAGAAATCCTGTTTTATCATATTTACGGGCAGGATATGACACAAGGTCAATTTTTAAGCGGAGTTTAACAGGTTTGAATTCAGAGTTTTCCTTCTCCTAGACTCCTGTTTTATCTCATCGGAGGGATCAGATGTCAATATCATCGATAACCTGTCAATATCATCGATAACCTGTCAATAGCATTTCCCGCCTTCACTAGGCCAATATTGATATCAATTTCAGTAGTTGAGATATTGCTTAAAATATATGTACTCTGTTTTATTTGCAATCACATATATGCCAATGCCCCTTGATCCTTGCTCTAGGCTATGCATCAAGGACTCTTCTTGGTTTGGTGTATTTGCGAGAAGCGTTAGATCATCTGTATAGTCTGCATCTGCCATAGTTTCTGTAGGACATCATCTGCTTCTTGCCTGAAAAATGAAAATCATTGTGAAACCATTTTCTTTTATTACATCAATGGATGTTCGAAGTATAGCCAGATCATAAACAAATATGGTGCTAATATATCTACTTGCAAGACTCCAGCAACAATATTGAAGAAGTATGGATCTTCATCAAGTGAGCGAACCACCGCTTTCGCGTTTTTGTAAAACATTATTAAAGAGGTAACAGTTCCTTTGGAAAGAACATCTGCAATTAGTATTTTTTTCATCTTTCCTCTGTGAATGGAACCAAATACCTTGGAGAAATCAACGAACAGTAGTATGGCCTCGAGATTCTTTTTCTATTCTTCTTAGAAGATTCGATGGATTGTCAGAGCCTGTGAGGTTGTAGAGCGATTTCTTTGAAAGTTGTTCTGATTTTCCCTTAGAATTTTCACGATTTCGGATTACATTTGATTGAGAAGCCGAACATTATAAACCTTAGAAGCTGTAACGGTTTCATTTAAGCTTTTGTGGTTATTTGTGATTAATAAGTTGCCTTTTTTTTTTGAAAAAGGGAAAAATTTAACTTTCCGTTAATTTCTCAAGTGTTTTGTTTATCATATTTACCAACCCCTCCGCTCGGGCAGGATGTGACACAAGGTCAATTTTTAAGCGAAGTTTAACTGGTTTGAATTCAGAGTTTTCCTTCTCCGAGACTAGTTGCCTCACCAAAGCTGAAGAGCCAAGTCTGCCCTACTATTTACCCATAGCTGGAGGGAGAATAATTGGATTCATACCTTTCCCAAGGGTATTAGCACTATGTTTATAGTGTTTTGTTTATAGCCTGCAAAGTATGATATTTGTCGCTGCCTCCCAACAGACAGGACCTGACACAAGGTCAATGACCCGAATGCTGATTATAGCGGGATTTAGGGGAGGGGGAGGTCGGGTACGAGCCGAAGCTCAAACCCTGCTAGTCTATGCTGCTCATTGACCTACTAAGTGCAATGTAGGTCTAATGAGCCAAGCAGTTTTACGAACCCAAATCTGGGTCCGGGCACGGATTCTGGGTTATAGGTTGAACTAGGCAGCAAGGTCTAATGCTATACATCGGGGACAAAGGTATCAATGTTGCGGCTTGCCCACCCGAAGGTGGCCCAGCCAAAGCTGGGGGACTTTCTGCCTCGAATCTGCCATTCATTTCGATACCCCATCCGGCACGAATGCCAGACGTCCCAGCTAAAACCAGGGAAGTATGTTGTCAAATTTTCTTGCCTTCCAAACTTCAGTGGGTATTTTGTCGATACCAACAGAATTTTTTTTTTGGGGGGGGGGTCAACACGGCATCAAATTTTTCCTGAGTAAACTCTTCTACTTGGTTGCCTAGTTGGCTATTGATATTTTTTGGAAAGGTTTGACAGTGATTCAGGAAGGTTTCCAAGCAAATTCCTAAAATGCTCTTTTCACTTTTGAAGTCTTTCAGCAAGGGTATTCGTGATTGTCTTCTATTTAATTTCCAATTCTGTCGATTTTGCCCTGAGTGTATTTTAAGTGTTCTTTTTGGTATGTGTTGGTTAGTTCTATCTGAGCTTTCTTAAGTTTCTGCGTGTTGGCTCTTGTTGAGTTTCTTTTATTAAATAAGGACCTTTTTAAGTTATCTCGTTTTTTCCTAACTACAAGTGACTCCCTTGGGATTCTACAGTTGGCTCTTGATTTGATTGGTATGCACTCTGCTGCTGCTTCCATGTGGGTAGTAACAAAGTTTTCATATTCGTCATTCAGAGTACGTGTTTCAGATTTCTCTTAAAGAGTGTCAAATCTGTTTCTAACAGATACCGTATATTCATTACTTAAATTTCTTTCGGTAAATGGGGACCAGTCATAACGTATGGTTTTGACTGTTAGTTTCTTATTTCTGGTTTGACTCATGTGTATCTTTGTTGAGATGATTCTTTGATCGGAAGATTCTCTTTCAAAAGAGGACTATGCCTCACAATTTACAAAGCCATTAATCAACTTTTTGTTTATGAGTATATAATCTAGCTGAGCTTTATAACTATTTGAGTTGGTGTATGTCCAAAGATTTCCCTGCTTTTTTTAGAATTTAGTGTTTAGGTATGAAAGACTGTTCTCAAGTGAAAAATCTACTAGATATTCGCCATTATTATTTCCTCTTTTCCTATTTGAGCATTCATGTATTCAACGATGATTAGAAAGTTGTGTTTCGGAATGTGTTGAGCAAAGGAAGATAGACTATCGTAGAAGGTTATGATATCCAATTCATCACTGGTATTGGTTGGAATATAGTAAGAGATGATTCGTGTGCAGGGGCTATCATTAAATGTAGCAAACATAGTTGTCAGTTGGGTTCTCTCAATGCTATTTAGTGATATTAAGACACGAGGACTGAAAAGTATTCTTAGATTGCCTTTGACAACATTGACGGTGTTTTTCCACGCAAATGCCGAGACAAAAGTCCAGCCATTACCAGTATCATGGTATTTTAAGTCTAGTTTACTATGGTAATATCTATACCGTCAATATTATGCTCGACTGCCGATGCTGTAAACTCAGGGAGTTCGTTTATTGTGTTTAACGTCCTAACGTTAAAAATTGCTTTCTTAATAATATTTTTGCGTCAAAGTAAGTTTGGTTTGGGCTTTGAAAGTGATTTTTTGGACGCTAGGACCATGGCTCCAACCTCAGCAGAGCGTGTTCCTTGTCTACCGGCGTGAAGAGCGATGCAGTTTGGATGCACGGTTTGTTTAAAGTCATGGTATTCTTTTGTAAGCTGGTTTTTTTTGTTTGTTTTTTGGTTCGTTTGTTTGTTGTTTTTTTTTGGGGTGGGGGGGTTGTAGGGGAGCTCCGTCTTTCAACAATAGATGCCACTCTTAGAAAGAAGTAGCAGTAGTTTCCTGACTGAACTAGAGGATCCTGACTATGAGTTTCTTACCCCCAGCATCTAGTGAAACGCACCGTTGACCCAACTTTGGATTCATCCTCCTTATTTTAAATCCACCGAGCGGCATTCCCTGTTTCCATTGTTATAACTCATAGAAATGCTCTCCTCTCTCAGAGATTTATCCAGTTACAAGCCGGGTCAGGATATCCGAGTAATTATGGAAGCGAAAAAAAGTCCCATCTTATTTTCATCAGTTTTAACTTACTAACAATTCTGCACTATTTTTGCTTGATCAGATACATGTGGGATTATCTTTTTTATCCTTATGTTAATACAAATTATTCAAGAGAAATTGATTTATGGCTTTCTGATTCAATGGAAAAAATTATTTCGTGTTTTTATTCGGCATCCTGGCAAACGTTAATACCTCAAACTTAAATACCATTTATTTAAAATGAGCCTTGTGAAAAAAAAACAATAGTTTAGCAGACATTTTCACTTATGAAAAATAATTTATATTCTCAAAATATAAACAAGTGTATTTCAATGCTTGTTAAAAGTGAATCTAACCCTAAACCTAAACTTGTGTGTCCTCTAACTTTGACTTGAATTCCTACCAATATTTTCATCGTTTACAAAGGATTTCCATGGTTGTGCATCAATAAATATGTAACCAGACATGTAGTATCGACATTTTGATCTAAAGTTTTGATTATAATGATTGATTTATTGTTGATTACAGGATACATTGGCCTGTAATTAACTATAGATCAACTATTTTAGTGTTATAGTCAAGGGGAGGTTCAAGTGATGACACAACACAGAAATAAGTGATAAGAAATATATTGAAGGAAAAATGTACATACACAAAAGATAGCTGGGAGAAACCCTCCGCAGCTTAACAATCAGGAATATTACCGTTCTTGGCAACGGCTCGCTGAGACTTCTCTGAGACTGGACTGAGTCTGAGACTGAGACTGAGGGTATTTGTTGCACGCCCCACCAAACGGGTAAGTACGGCACAAGGCCTTTTTTAAGTGGGTTCGGGTGCTGGGCCGGAGCCCACACGCACCTGGAATTTTCTAAAAATACCTACGACCCCGCAGGCATTACCCTAATTAGGGGCACCTAAGGCGACAGGCAATAAACCCAATCCCTCTAAGGAGGTAAAACCTGGGGGGGTTGCCCCCTGAGACCAGAGGAAATGGTGAGTCAATAGCCAGCACTCGGCCAGATCCGTGCCCAACCGAGACTGAGACTGCGCAGAAGAGAACTCAGTTGGTATATGTCACATGAGGATGAGTCCATCTGTACGGGATATCCCAACATTTAGATAAAATATCAGATCAAAATGCAGCAACTACATGTCAGATTGTATATTTACTGATCCACAACCATACTGAAGCAAAAAATTGGTAAGTGTACAGGGCGTCGTCATTACATCTCAGCTCTCTACTTGTGAGGCTACTTGATCAGTTTTACGTTTATTGATTGTAAAAGATAATAGGCATCTGATAAGACGTAGTCTCAGGCATGGAAGTGCTGTGCAGAGCAAACATGTCTGCCACTGAGGCATTTGTCATGAAGGTTCAACAGGGGTATGTTAAGCATAGGGTCTGAATGGACCAAACATGACTCAAAAATATTTCAAGTTGTTTTCTGCTTGAAAGTATGTCAACTGCGGTTAAGGTATATCTTCTCTAGGGTTGGAGACACCTGTTACTGGTTGCAAAGAACTTGAGAATTTGCTGTCCTCGAAGGTCTTTGAGTAGAGACAACTGCAAAAGTTTGATCCGAAGAGCCAAGCTTCGAAATAGAGATCTGATCGAATTTCTGATATACAACCATATATATATATATATATATATATATATATATCTTATTACCTATCTGCTATGTAGTTATTTTATGGCTTTGATTTCAATGTTTACATTCTTTATCGTATCTTCATTTCTTAAGTGTAATGGTGAGAAAAATGAAAAGTAAATGGAAAAAACAAAAAATGTATTGTAATAAGATGAATATTAATTACTGTATTTTGATAACAATCTAGGAGAAATAGACTTTAAATTTTTTTCAAATTCGGCAAACTTACTTTCGTTTATGTGTGTGGATATTTTAATGCCTGACAAAATTTCTGAAAACATCGGAGAAAAATGAAATAAATATTAAATTTGCAAAGGTTCGCAAGAAAGTTCCTCATTGTCTTTCATAAGCTTCAATTAGCTTTGATGTTTGTGGTATCTGAATTGCTTTTAAAACAAATATTTTATTCAGAAAAAATAAGAATTCTTCCACAACGATTATGCGAAAGGATAATGCTTTGTTGGCATTTGCTCGTTAAACACTGTCAATCAACAGTTTTGTCAAATGATAATATCAGTTAATATTTAGAAAAAGGATTTATTTTTTCTACCCAGAAAGAAAAAAAAATATTGTTTTATAAAAGTGGTTTCACCTTCTTATATAAAAGTGATATAAAAAAAACTGTAGTTGTTTTAGGGGTATAGAAAGTAAATCTTAAAGACTTGAGCTTTAAATAATAATATTACTGTTACTGGGAAAGTTACTTCTGCTTCTACTTTTGATTATTATTATTATTATTATTATTATTATTATTATTATTATTATTATTATTATTACTATACTCCTCAGATCTCAAGGACTGTTATATTTAGGATTATTATTTTTGGCTGGTATTGCAGCTACTTGCTACTGTAATCAGCCTCTGTTAGCTCATATTTAAATATTCTTTAGGTTTCTGTATTGCTGCATTCACACAATCCTCAATACTAGCGAGTTAACTTTCCTGTTATTTTCTAATGACATAGATTCAGAGTGTGTCATCTCTCAGGAATAAGACCTTGTTCTATATTTCATCTCTTGACTAGTTTAGGAAGGCTCTAGAGTATCTTACAAGATAGAGTGCCTAGGTATTTATTCCTCTGATTATATTTCTGTTGCAAAGTTTGGTTTCAAATTTTCTCGTTCTTCAGATGTACTGTTTTGTAACTTTTTCTTTCATTGTTTGTTCTATAGCAGCTGCTTCTAATATTCTAATATTCCTTGATATCTGTTGTTTTCTACATGTGTTTTGATGCTTTCTAGATTGTATCATTCTATTACTTCTATTGTTTCTCCATTTCCTTTTTTCTTTGTTAGAATTGTTCATTTTTCAATCCCAAATTCGATTCCAATATTTTGGCAGAAGATTTTAATAATTTGTATTAGAGATTATTAATTAGATTAATATGCAGGATTTTGAAATGAAGATATTTATTACATAGCATTATTGGTTAGTTTGGATTAACAATCCTGATAAAAATACAACTTGTAAAACTCTTTTTCTGTTATTTGGATTTATCTATTATAGTAACAATTAATGTTTGGTACCATTCAGTTTAAAAGACTTTGCATGCCGACATCTATGCAATATACCTTGACTCCGACGTAAATAACTTAAAATCTCGCCACAGTCGTTTTTCCGTTTTATAACCAATTGAGATTTAAAAAATCTTGTTAGTAGATACTGCAGTTAGTTTCCTTTTTTAATAATTCAGCATACTTCAATAACAAGAACTCTTACAATTGACTTTTATCGTTAATGAAAGTATCATATGGTTGAAAATCAATCGTAATAATTTTGTAAGTAAAAAAATAATTAGGTCTTTTATTCTATAGAATTTGTAAGCAAAATTGGTAATAAGGAGATTACGAGAAAAAGTATAATCTCTTGGCACTATTGTCTTTTCTCTGTAACTGGCAATATTTAATTCTTTTTTCTTCTCTCCTTGGCCGACTTTTTGATGAGTCGAGCGGAAATCAGGTAAGATACGTATTCCCCAGGGACTCAGAGAAGAACAATAAAAAAAAGAAAAAATATGAGTGTGAGAGAGAGACAGAGAATGAGAAAGGGGGGGGAGTAGCACAATATAAAGTCTTGGTATGGTTCTGAGATAGGAAAACGATGGTAAAAGTGTCAAATTGCAGTAGATGTCATTAGCTGACGAAGACGAGTTCAGTTTAACTCGATGCGTGAGTGCAGTCGTGTGGAGGTACATAGGTTTGTCTAGTTCTGATCTGATGTACGTGTGTGTGTTCATGTGTATATATGTTTGAGAGAGAAAACGATTAAAAACAAGAGAGAGGGAACGAAAGCGAGTGCCGGAGGATTCAGAATGCACAATAATTACTAATGGCGTGATGAAACACTAACAATATATTGGTAAAAGTTTGGGCCACACAAAATCCAATTAAGATTGGGAAAAGTAATCAAAATAAGTTGTGTAACACGAATGCGTCGGCTAGGGGCGGTGCCGCATAGATCCCAATGGGAAGGTGCAGAAAATATAAGAAAACCTCATCATACTGATTGCAGTGGCAGCTAGTTTCATCCTTTGCTTATTCTTCGTGTTCTTTCTTTTGCCGTGTCATGACGATGGTTGGCTAATGGTCCATAATGAGTTGCCTACACTGAGGGATAAGAACAAAACAAGAGATATGCACAAAAACAAACGATGGAAATGAAAATCGGTTTGGGAGAATGAGTAAATATGATGATGCTCTTATAATGAGAAAAAAGGGATTTCATGAAATAACACGGAAAAAAGTTTATTTGCTGGCAGATGTATATTTATAAATACGAAATTTTGAAATTCATTTAATTGGAAATTCTCATTGAATAAATTAGTACAACATCTGTCCCATAATATTTGATACAATTAATGTATGAAATTCATATGCATATGTAGCAACTATTATGGAACAAAGACAATGAAATATATTAGTCAGTCTGTATCAAACTTGAAACAGGTTTAACTTCATATTTCTTAACATTATTGTTTATTTGAGTGAGTGAGCGTATGTGAACACACACGCGCATGTGTGTTAAAAACCTATCCATTGATCCAGGGTGAAATCCCAAGTCATTACTCTCGCAATGATGAGACTTTAAATAAGCTATTAAATAGTTTTAACACGATGGTGGCTGTCGGCGCTTTTGGTCCTTAATAAATCAAGTGAAATTATAATTGATTTTGAGATATGGAAATGAAGCTTGGCACTTTTCAGTAGCTGCATGCTTTCTGAGATACTGACAATAGTCAACAAAAGATTTCTCCATATAAAGCAATATTTTAGTATTAGTTTATTATTGCAGTGTCGCGCCAATTTTTAAGCGTGTTATTCGAGAGTAGTTATATACTAACACCAACATGATAGTCCTAAACCTCAGAAATTAACTTTGTTATAAACATTTAGACTGAAAATTAATTTTAATCTTGCGATAGTTTGGTCTTTTCAACAATAGTGGAAGTACCTGTCTACGCTGGGTAAGAAACTGGCTATAATGACAGTAAACAGAGCCCTTAGAACTAATGGTTAACTGGTAAACATGGTTTCTGTCAATTCAAACATACAAATATGTTGAATATATATACTTTTGAAAAATCGAAAAAATATTTTGGAAAATCTTTGTTTGAACATAAACCGATGGCGTCTTCAAACAGAAAAATAGACTACTTATCTCATTTTTCTAAACACTGTCACTTTACTACCTTTGTTAATTACAAATTTACACCAACCAATCATAAATGATATTTGTTACGAAGAGAGGTAAATGCATGTTGCGAAAAAGAGTTTCACGATTATATTTTTTATATTTTCTTATGAAGTTAATATTGTCCAGGGAAAATTCTTTACGCAGTTATGTACAGAAATATCTTAATTAAAATAACATTTCAGAAATTTATCAATTTAAACATATTTGTTTTTTATCTGGATTGTTCGTAATGGTATATCCACATTAATTGTGTATATTTCACACACACACACACACACACACACACACACACACACACACACACACACACACACACACGTATGTATATATATATATATATATATATATATATATATATATATATATATATATATATATATATATATATATATATATATATATATATATATATATATTGCTTTCTTATGTAAAAAGTGAAATGTATGGCTGAACCAAAAAAATTATTTGAATCAATAATCTTAATCTAATAACTTTATGTCATAAATTTCTACGTACAAATAATGTTATAATTACAAATGTGTGGAATTTTCATTTCTTTTAATTACTAGCTTGGTAAAAAATATTCTCAACTTATATTGTAATTGGAAAATTTTCAATAAAAGATAATGCATTATTATAAGGTTTCATCTTTCCAAATATCTTGATAAATTTTTCATATAAAGTTTGATAAAATGTTGTACGTTAATCATGTTTTTAATATGAAAACTTTTCGATTTGACTAATTTGTAAAAATGAAAATACTCACACAAAAGAACTTTTTTTCCAAAGACACTAAAGAAACTGGAATCGAATATTGGCACATAAACAGACAAATACACACACACACACACACACACATATATATATATATATATATGTGTGTGTGTGTGTGTGTGTGTGTGTGTGTGTGTGTGTGTGTGAAAGTTTTTCAGCCCATACAGAGATAATTACTTTTTATTTAATTTTGATTAATTTATTAAATGTTAAAGAAATGTTAAATAAGTTCAACAGCGGAATACTTTGTAGGCTTCATGCTTCTAGATCATTCCCTTATCAATCTGTTTAAGAACTCTTTCTCCTCCATATATATATATATATATATATATATATGAAAACTTCAGTTATATGTGTGTGTGTGTGTGTGTGTGTGTGTGTGTGTGTGTGTGTGTGTGTGTGTGTGTGTGTGTGTGTGTATTTACTCATCACTATTCAAACAGTTCCTAAATATAAATTGGTCATTATGATGGAGTTTTTATTTTCTATCAGCGGAAACAAGACATTGTTAAATAGCAAAACCAAAATGTTGGCATAATTCTGCATATGTCTGCTTACACCATTCACATTCAACTTATAATCTTCTATGTTTCCACGCAAAATATAGACAATAGATTTCATTCTCTGCACTAAGTGCTCAAGCTGATTATAATACACACACACACACATGTTGGCCCAACGAGAGAAAAGTATATTTTAAAATTAATAAGTCGGCAAATGACTTAAAATTTAGTATTTAGGTTTTTATCATTTCATCAACTCATACTCTACCCGGGTCTCGAAATGTATGTCTTCTTTCAGAGATTTAAATGGCTAGAATTATGTTCTGGTTGATCTTTTTATATTAAAGATTGTTTTGATAGTTTGTTTTGATTTTGTTTATTTCCAATTTTTGTGTCGGTGAATGTCCCACAAATCTGGAATGAAACAAAATCAAAAGCAACTTTTCAAAATAAACTTTACAATAAAACGAACAACGAGAACTTAATTTTAGCCATTTAAATTTCCTGAAGAAGGCGTAAAGACCGTAACAGGTGTTGAGCTAGAGTATAGGAAATAAGATAAACCTATATACCAAATTTGGAATTATTTGAGGACCTATTCACATACACACACACACACACACACACATACATATATGTATATGTATATATGTATATATATAAAAAGTAAAGTTAGCGACCATAGTCGAGGGTGACCCGAAGGCTCCCTTTTCGATAGCTACTACACCAAGGTGTAGGGGAGGGCGCTACTCCATTCCCAGGATTGCTCCACTTTACCCTTGAACCGTACCTTATAATGCTGAGTGTTAAGCAAGGTGGTATCAAGTACCATTTTTAAAGTCTTTGGTATGACTCGACCTGGGATTGAACCCAGGTCTCCCGGGCCATTGGCGAACACTCTAACCGCTGGGCCAATGTGTGTGTGTGTGTGTGTGTGTGTGTGTGTACGAAGAATATATTCGTATATACGAGTATGTGCAAAACATTGCAGTTGTTATAATCATTTGTATACAGACGAACGTAAAATTATTCCCATGAAATGATAATAATTTAGAAATAATTTCTAAAGTAATAAAGCAATAATTTGTCATTTTATTATTATGGTTTGCGCTAAGAAATAGTAATGATATTATGATAATATCATTATGTATCAAAAACCAATTATGGTCATTCCCCTAATAGAAAACTATGCAATAAAGAAATATTGATTATTAACTTCTAGTATCATTCAAAATAATATAAATCTTTTGGAGCTGATAAACAACGGATTGAAATTTTGTCAATAAGTTGCATTTGGGAGAATTTATTTCAACTTTCGTTCAATACCATATTTTTGCCTAAACAACAAATATAAAAAAAATGTTGATAATGCCTTCCATTACTAAAGTAGTTTTTCTCGATAGATATTATCGTGAAACTATCATATATGGTAATGTTTTGTTCATTAGGACAATACATAAACAAAATAGTTTCTCTTTTATAAAAACAACCTTGGAGTCTTGAATAACCTCTAGTATTTTGTTTTCAACTTAATAAAATGTAAATTAAAGCATTTACATTACGAGATTTCAAAATTGAAATCTAAAAACTGAAGCAGAAGACTTTGAAAAAACGTTAACAAAATAGTTGCGACAATTAATACAATTATTGACTCACTGGAGGGCTCAAATCTTCCCTTTACTTGGATTAGATGCTGGTGTCAACATTAAAGTAACATTGACAGTTCAGTATCTTTGTATAAAATTAAATCAAATAACTCAGTATATTTTCTTCTATATTTTTAGAATCCACTTTCCTAAACAATGTTTTAATCAAATGTATGTTAATCTATCGTAAACCTTTTAATTTTGCCTGACTTTTTAGAATTATACCTACGCTTTCGTATATACGATCTTTTTTTCATGATTTTAAGTATTTCGTTGAACTAAATTACTGCATTAATTTTTATCAAAGTATTTTCTTTTAAAATTGCTTTCTGAGCTTTACATTGACTGATATGATCATATCTTTTTACTTTTTATTCTTTATTCACAGCTCGATTCATTTTAGATGTTATAAAATAATATGGCATTCAAGTTTAAGAATACAAAGATAATAATATAAACTGTCTTCGACTACCACTGTGATAAACGATTCGTTGTTTAGTCACCAGAAAAGCGAGTTGAATGGTCAAAACTACTGTTCTAAGTACATACTCAGTGATTTTTCCCAACTCAATGATTTTTATCAATGTCTTCAACTTGAATTTCTATAAATCTCTATTTTCCTGCATACAAAATTGACCCATGAAGTAACGACACAGATTGGGTACAATTTTTTATAATGAAATTAAAAATCAACTTTATATACTTCAAAATAGTTAGGGAGTCATATAATAACGATGATATTGTTTCCACTCCTGGAAACTGACACTTCATTTGATGCAAGATATAGATCTTGATCTACATACGCAGTGCATTCAATAAGTATCAAGACTTTTTTTGTACAGGCATTTAAAATTGTCGAAGACTCTTGAAAGTTCACTATGTTATTGCTATAAATCTTATGAGATGACCGACCAATTTTTATGATTTCAGGTTCAAATCAACAGCTACAGCAGCAATTGGAATACACCCTACTAAAGCCTGATTGTCACAGCTGGTAAATTTGCAAAACGCAATCTGGACCTGAGGACACTTTAGAAGAACGATATGCAATATAATTCTGTTTTAAACTTGGAAAAAATGCCGCCACAGAAACGTATGGAATGCTTCAGACTGCTTTTCGACCATCTTGTATGAATTGAGTATCAGTTTTTGAGGGGCATTAGAGATTCAAGGAAGGCAGGGAGTCTGTGAGGGATGATGAGAGGTATGGGAGGACTAAGGAAGTCAATACACCACAGTTGATTGGCTAAAGGGTTAGAGTTAGGGTTACTATGTTGAGGTTTTAAGAGAGTTTAGGAAGAGATTCCGTCGGAAGAGGCCAGCACTCTTCAAATCGGATCAGTGGCATTTCCAGCAGGACACTACACCAGTCAACAACTCCATCTTTGTCACAGACAATTTGACCAGGATAGGTATCAAGACAGTTCCTCAGCCTCCCTATAGTCCAGATCCTGCTCCCTGTGACTTTTGGTTATTCCCTATGCTCAGAGGCTGTCGTTATGAGACAATTGAGGAGATGAAAGAGGCTGTGACGAAGGTCATTGACACGCTAACACCAGAGGACTTCCATGGGGCCTTCCAGAAGTTGTTGGAACGGTAGAACAAGTGCATTGAAGCTGGAGGAGATTAGTTCGAAGGGGACTAGAGTTTCATGTGTGCACTATCAATAAAAGTGCCCATACGAAAAAAGTCTGGAAACTTATTTAATGATCCTCGTAAGTCTGAGTTAACGTTAAGTATTTCAGCTGCATTGGCCTAATGTTATAGAATTTGATCTTGTGTTCCCTTTTCATAAGTCTATATTAGTCGGACATTACTCAGCTGATTTTCAGTCAGACCTGCTCACCTAAAAAAAGAAAAAAAGAAAAAAAAAGGAAATTTTGAAACTAATGTTAGAGTCACGTCACAAAGAACAACATTAAAATGCACTAAAGTTAAACAGTGAAAACATTTCTATCTTCTCTTCCTCCTCCCCCTCCTCCTCCTTCTCCTTCTCCTCCTTCCGTCAATTTGTTGCTCTGTTTAAACTCAGCCAAAATACAATCCTATAGATTTTAATAAACGGGGACTTTTTTTCGATTAAAAGCGTTGGATATTTTTCAACCATCGTTTTCTTCTGGTTCTTTCTCTGTTTCTTCTGGCAATTTCCCAGTGATTCTTCAAGTCGATAATGTATATAAAAGATATATGCCATCGTTGTTGTTTTTATTTTTGTTTGTTGTTTGTTTTTTGATACAGCTACTTAGATTATGTGATATCAACTTTTTATATCAACTTTTTATATGGTCTTAACTGGCTTCTTGCCAAATATTTACTTCCTGAGATACGCGCGTTTATTTATTTAATGAACCATAAAACAACCAGAGATATTTTTCTGGGAGTGTAATAAATAAAGAAAAGGGGAAAAGGAAACCAACTTGTGCCATCAAGACTGCCATGGAGAAAGGTCATTTTCAAAACCGAAAAGAGTTTTTAATGAATTAAGAAGCTTCATTTTAAAAAAAAGCCAGATCGGAGAGTTTCATTCTTATAACCTTTTGGTCCAGTCGATTTGGGCTGCGAAATACGCAGACTGCAGAGGGATAAGACTCCCTTAACGAGTGTCCTGCTTATGACAATCTGACGTTGAAGCTCCAGTAATACTTTATTGCCATCGCTCCCATGTCTTCTCTGGCCAGGCGTGGTAGCACCTGATAGGGTCCTGACAATGAATCGTATAGAACTAAACGGGGAACTTATGCTAAACTGAATTGTTTGATATAGAACTGTTTTTGACATTTAAACTGTGTACTTATGTTAAACTGAATAGATCTGTTTTTACATTTAAGTGTGTGTAAACAAAAAACTGTACTTATTCTGAACTAAATTGATTGAAATACAACAGTACATATGCATAAAGATGGATTTGGCGTTAAATAACTTACAATAGTTGATATGTCATAAAACCAAACCAACTCATAATATTTGAGCTGTCGGACATATTTGGGGGTGGGGGGCTGTATAACATGATAAAACGATTAATTCCGTTATTATGACGGAAAAAAATTGTTAAAATATTCATGTGTATTTTCTTAATGTATGGTTCTTTATAACATTTGCTATATGTCTTACACTCACTTAATACGGTCATGAGAATTGAGATCAATTGCTACCGACAGAGTCTTTCTAAGACAAAACCTGTGCCTGGTATTGTTTCAGAAATATTGTTATTGACTGAAGGCGTTGTGGCATTGTAGCGATGTCAAAGTATTTTTATAGATTGACTTTATTTGTGTAGCTTCAAATATGTTAGTGATAAGAAGAGTTAGTTTCCATATATATATATATATATATATATATATATATATATATATGGAAACTAACTCTTCCATATATATATATATATATATATATATATATAAAGACAAAGAAAAAAATTCACTTTCTTGGTATAATAATAATAATATAAATTCATTTCATGTTTTTATAAATTCTTATAATTTTGATTTATAAGTTTTATAAAACCCTAATTTCATTTGAAGAGGATTTTATAAAGCTTATAAATATAACTAATAAGAATTTTTGAAAACCTGAAATAATTTATTATGATACCAAGAAAGTGAATTTTTTTCTTCTGTCCTTATGTAAAAGACTTTTTAGCTCTACACGTTGAGTATTGATATATCGTTAATCCCAAATTAATTATACATCAATAGCCGTTAGTATTGAGCAATCATATTGGATACTCTTAGACCTTAGATTTCCTCCTTGGATCATATTATATATATATTTTTTTTTTCATCATACAACGTGTGGAAGCACGTGCGATACCCTAGCCTCATCAGCCGCCATCCAGGGTGATAACACAGTTTCGGTAGCTTAAGGCGGTACAACATATTATATATATATATATATATATATATATATATATATATATATATATATATATATATATATATATATATATATATATATCTTTCTATATCACCCGTTACTTTGCGTCTCTGACGTCATATAGAACTTAATGTTGTACGATGGCAATTTTGCTAAACATTAAATTTCTAAAAAGTTTCATTTTTATCAATTTTTGTTGATTTAATTTTTATCTTATTTATATTGCTTTGTATTTCAATGAAGAAGGAATACGATTTTCACCAGGGACTTATTCTTTTTACTGATTCCTGTGGCTTATTCAAAGAAAATAGAATAAATGCCTCTTTTGTATGACATAAAACATTCTCATATTATGAAGGACTAATCATTTTTTAACTTCGGAAAATTCTTTAAAAATCATTCAGAGATTAAAAGTATTTTCTCTATTGTTTTGTTGATAATTATAGTGTCAGTGGTGTAATGGTTATCGTCGCAGGAATTGGACACGGCGACACGAGTTCAAGTCCTGGACTGATTGCATTTCGCATAGCACTAATACCCTTGGGAAAGGTATGAATCCAATTATTCTCCCTCCAGCTATGGGTAAATAGTAGGGCAGACTAGGTTCTTCAGCCTTGGTGAAGCGACTAGTCTAGGAGAAGGAAAACTCTGAATTCAAACCTGTTAAACTCCGCTTAAAAAAAATTGACCTTGTGTCATATCCTGCCCGAGCTGAGGGGTTGGGTAAATAGGATTATAATTTCTTTTTTACTTTCATTTTCTCACAGACAGAAATACATAAATTCATAATGCATAAATGTATGAATACTTTTTTTTTTTTATCAACCATCAAAATTATGTTTATGACAAAAATGTTATAATTATGTTTATCTGTAAAGGTTTCGAAAATTTTAAAATTTCATTGAAATTCCGAGTACGTATTCAGTGTAACCATAAATGTCTATACTAGTGATCACGTGAGTTAACGAATTGGAATTTGGAGTCCTTTTCTAATTAAAACATAGCCACATATTAATTTGTGCTTCCACAAAGAAATTTGATAATTAATTTTCAAAAGACAGTGTAAAAATCTGTCTTTGAACTGACGAAATATTGAATATAGGTAATCACTTATAACAAAAACGAGTTTTCTTATTCTTTAAAAGTTCACTCTAAAACCGACTTTTCGTCAGTGTGCAGTGGAAGCGGGAGTAAATGATACAAATTACAATTTATTGACTTATTTGTCTGAATAAACTTGATGTAAAAATTTCAAATGATTTTTGTACACTTTCTAAGACATCCTAATTTTATTTTATTCATTTTTTTCATATGTTGTTAGTCGTGATTAGCATGGAAACTTAGAATTTAGATATTGGAAAAGGTAATATTATAGAATTTTTTTCATTGTAGTTTACAAACTGGTTTTTGCATCTTTTCCCTGGTCAATTCTCTTTAATACGAAGCTTCGATTCACTTGGATTATGACACTCGAACTGAAGAAACGAAAAAGAATAAGATTATATATATATATATATATATATATATATATATATATATATATATATATATATATATATATATATATATATATATATATATATATTAATCTTTATATTTAATCAATAATTCTGTTGATGTGAAAAAACCCAGATGGTACAATTTGCAAATCCTACAAACCGGCTCATTGGCCTAGTGGGTAGAGTGTTCACCAACAATCCCATGTCGCGTCATACCAAAGACTTTAAAAATGGTACTTGATACCTCTTTGCTTAACACTCAGCATTCTAAGCAACGTATCAAGGATAAAGTGGAGCAATCCATGGAAAGGAGTAGCGCCCTCCCCTACACCTCAATGTAGTAGCTATTGAAAATGGATCCTTCTGGTTGCTCTCGACTACGGTAGCCAACTTTACTTTTTTACTTTTACGAACTGATATCTGGGGAAAAAAAGTTCGTAAAAAAAAGAAAAGACGAAAAACACACGTGCTACTTGAAAATAATCAAGAAGCACGTATGTCTAGTCAAAAGAAAAACCACTGACAGAATTACCTAAGTGCAAAATACATGAGATAGAATAAATATTATGAAATATTTTCATTATATATATATATATATATGTGTGTGTGTGTGTGTGTGTGTGTGTGTGTGTGTGTGTGTGTGTGTGTGTGTGTGTGTGTGTGTGTTCGCCTTCTCCCTTAAAACGTCTGAACCAATCAATTGTCCACATATGTAATTTTTCATCAGAAGATTTTCAATATGATTTGCATATTCACCATTTCATACAATAAAAAAGAAAGTGCAGATAAAAAAAAAAAAGAAAAGATTAAAATTTAAATAGTTTAAAAATGTTGTTTATATCTGCTTTCTGTTAAGTGGAATTTTGACTTCAGATGGACGATCTTAGATTTACATTCAATCGTGAATAAATGAATAACGTAGTTCAACATTCAGATAATTTTTCGTTAAATTTCTAACATTAAAAAGAATTGGAAAATTTCCCGAATGTAAAGTTGTTTGCTCGAAAATTAGTTCAATAAGGATTAATTAGTTACGCGGGCTTAAAAATATTACACTGTAATAGTAATGTCTTCTTTTAAGCAACATTATTTCTTATGAGCCATTTTAATTCTTACATTTCCTCGATACAGTTATACCGTTGAAAAAAATTAAAAGAAAGTACCACGTTTGTGAAACATTATTTTAATATGCTATCTCTTCTGTTTTCTCTTCTCATCTTTAGCTCGAAGCCAGTAAATCATAATGCCCACAACTAGAGTTTACAAAAACAAAATTAAATTCATCTTCAATTATTTTCAAATCTAATGAACTTTTTAATTTTGCTTCATGGACCCTAAGTTCAAGAACGAAGTTTTAAAAAAGAAAATGTTGTTTATCTCATGATAACAAAATCAGGACGCTTGCTTTTTCAATATAACCAATAAATTAAAAAAGTTCTATCAAGTTCTATGGTAGTTGCTTTAAAATGGAATAATCATCCCAAAGCACTCAATCAATTAGTTTTTAACAATAAATTATGGTTTGGTTTGGTTTGTTGGGTTTTATGGCATATCAACCTTTGTAGGTTATTTAACGCCAAATCCATTTTTATGTAAATAATCTGTTCTATTTAAAACAATTCAGTTTAACGTAAGTACACAGTTTAATTGTCAAAAACATTTCCATTTCAAACTATTCAAGCAGTTATATGTAACAATTCAGTTAAGTGTAAATACAGTTTTAATGTCGAAAAACAGTTCTATTTGAAATAATTCAGTTAAGCATAAGCACGCAGTTTAAATGTAAGTAAGGTTTAATTGTCAAAAACATTTCGATTTTCAGTTTACTCAAACAATTCAGTTAAGCATAAGTATGCTGTTAGTTCTATTTAACCCATAGATTGGGCCCTTATCAGGTGCAACCACTCCGGGCCAGAGTGGACCTGGGGGCAATGGCAATGAAGGGGTACTCCGCATTCCCCAAAGCTCAAGGACTGCTGGAACCTCACCATCAGATTGTTTAGTGTCATATCTCGGACACTCGTTGGGGAGCGGGGGTCTTACCCCCCTGCAGTGAAGCAGTCGGTGAATTCTACAGCCCCAGCTGACTGGGCAAAATAAATTATGTCTTTCATTTCTCCTCGTTAAGAAAATACAAATAAAATTTAGTGTAGACTGGTACAGCAGAGTTAAGCAAATTTTTATCTAGAACTGTTGGCTATTTGTTTGTCCACATTTGTTGCACCCAGGGAGAAGTTTTTACGAGAAACCTTTTCGTTCCTTTTGAAGAGGAAGTAGCTTTCATCGAAAGTAAATCACTAATAATGAATAATAATCTCCAAAAAACTGTAAATAATCGTACAAACTTTAAAATCCCGATTAAACAAAATTAGCAATGATTGCAAATAAGGACGCTTACTTTACTAAAAAAATCATTCATGTTTAATTAGATACAATCAACGAGGTTTATAACTGATTTTTAAAGTTGGAAATGTTAGTTATACAGAACTATTAAATCAGTTAATTTTAAATATATAATCATTTAAAAGTAACTTAAAAACTATCTTCCTGATTATAACGCAGTGAATTTTAATGTTTATGCATGTCATCCCTTAATATAGACTAATTACATAACTTGTTACGTACAGAGTTTTTCAGAATTTGTTTTAACCTTTGCTTTGAGCTCTTTCTTGTTTCATTACTTGATGTATTACTATCGTTGGAATAAAAAGAAAAATTAGAGACGGAGCTTATGAAATTTTAATTATGATTTATATTATTATTATTATTATTATTATTATTATTATTATTATTATTATTATTATTATTATTTATTCCTTTAGAGTTTTTCACATCAGTATTAGCTGATGGTTTTTCACTGGAGTTTGAGTGACAGCATGTCACCTCAAGTCTCCAGGACTCGTCCTAGGATTCTGGCCGTTCTCAGCAATGCTGTCATTTGGATAGTCTCTACCCGTCCGCCAACTTTCAAGTCATCCAGGCCTTTTGATAATTCTTTAGTTATTGTGCCAAAAGCACAAATCACAATTGGTACAATCGTCACTTTCACGTTCCACAGCTTTTTCAATTCTCTAGCAAGGTTGAGGTGCTTATCCTTCTTTTCACATTCCTTCAGATTTATTCAGTGGTTCGCCGGGACAGCAAAGTCGACAATTTTGCAAATTCTCTTTTTTTGTTGATTATTATAAGGTCTGGTCTTATGGCCGGGATTAGGTGATCCGTTTGTATGTTAAAGTCCCATAGGAGTTTATGTGTTATTTTCTAGGGCAGGAGCTGGGTTGTGCATATACCATTTGTTAGTATGGTCAAATTTAAATTTCTTGTACATTTGCCAGTGGATCACCTTGCCGACCCAGTCGTGTCTCGCCTAATACTCCTTCTGTGCTAATTTGCTGCATTCGCTTATTATGTGATTGATCGTTTCGTCTCAATCACCGCATAGCCTACATTTACTGTTTTGTTGCGTCTTATCTATTCTCGGTTTATATTATTATTATTATTATTATTATTATTATTATTCCTTTTCAAGTTTTTCACAGCGGTTTTAGCTGATGGTTTCTCACTGGAGTTTGAGTAACAGCAAATCTAAAGTCTCCAGGAATTTTCTCAGTATTCTAACCGATCTCAACAATACCGTAGTTTGGATGGTCACCACTCGTTCTGTTATTTCCAAGTTCTCCAGTACTTGTAACAGTCCTTTGGTAACTGTATCAAGAACACCAATTACAATTAGTATAAGCGTCACTCATGTTCCACAGTTTTTTTTTTTCAATTCTCAAGCTAGATCCAGGTACTTATCCTTCTTTTTGTTCCTTTCAATTTTACTCTGCGGTCAGCAAAGTCCACAATTCGACAAGTTGCCCTTTTATTATGACGAGGTCTGGTTGTCTGGCCGTGATTAGGTGATCTGTTTGTATCTCAAAATCCCAGAGTAGTTTGTGTGTCTCATTCTCCAGCACAGATTCTGGGTTGTGCATATACCATTTGTTCGCATGGTCAAACTTCAATTTCTTTCGCATTTCCGAATGGACTCTTCTGCGATGATTCGGTTTTTTAATTTATTGTCCACAAGTAATTTTGGAAGTCGAAAAAATTAAGATAAGAACAAATGCTTCGGAAAAATGTTTTCAAAAATTTTGTATTAAAAGAACGACTTATGTGATTAAGGCAGCGTAAGTGATTTGAAATTTCTTCTTTTAAACCCAAGCAAGAGGAAAGCTTTATCATTAGAATCGAAGAGGATGTTAATGAAATAAATATATGTTAATTTCAAATGTGAAATTTAAAAAGGACATACTCTTCCAAAACTATTTTCAGTTAGCAAAAACTAAGTCAAGAGAAAAGTACGAGGTGCCTTCAATAAGTTTCCAGACTTATTTTGTAGAAGCATTTGAAATTGTCGAAGACTCTTGAAAATTCACTATGTTGTTGTTATACATCTTATAAAATGACTGACCAATTTTTATTATTTCAGGTTCAAATCAACAGCTACAGCAGCAAAATGAATACACCCTACTAAAGCCTGATTGTCATAGCTGCTAAATTTTTAAAAAATGCAATCTGGACGTGAGGACATTTTAGAAGAACGATATGCAATAATATTCTGTTTTAAACTTGGAAAAAATGCCGCCACAGAAACGTATGGAATGCTTCAGACTGCTTTTCGACCATCTTGCATGAATCGAGCATCAGTTTTTGAGTGGTATAAGAGATTCAAGGAAAGCAGAGTCTGTGAGGGATGATGAGAGGTTTGGGAGGACTAAGGAAGTCAATACACCACAGTTGATTGACCAAAGGGTTAGGGTTAGAGTTACTATGTTGAGGTTTTAAGGGAGTTCAGGAAGAGATTCCGCCAGAAGAGGCCAGCACTCTTCAAATCGGGTAAGTGGCATTTCCAGCAGGACACTACACCAGTCAACAACTCCATTATTGTCACAGACTATTTGACCAAGATTGTCATCAAGACAGTTCCCCAGCCTCCCTATAGTCAAGACCCTGCTCCCTGTGACTTTTGCTTATTCCCTAAGCTCAGAGGCTGTCGTTATGAGACAATTGAGGAAATGAAAGAGGCTGTGACGAAGGTCATTGACACGCTCACACAAGAGGACTTCCATGGGGGCTTCCAGAAGTTGTTGGAACGGTACAACAAGTGTATTGCAGCCGGAGGAGAATACTTCGAAGGGGACTAGAGTTTCATGTGTATTCTCTCAATAAAAGTGCCCATACAAAAAAAATCTGGAAACTTATCGTATGCACCTCGTATCAAGGAAGATTGTGTTAATTTTTATAAAAATTAGGAAATTTTTTTTTTTTAAAGGAATGTAAACAAAACGTTCTTCTGTTCTTTGGTTATATTTTCTGTGTTATTGTTGCCACAAGATTAGGAATAAATAATTTATTTCCGTGAAAATCCTTTAAGATACTTGTGGAAATTGTGTTTCCAAGGAAAAGATTTATTCTGTCAGCCAATCAGCTACAGATTTGATTCATGAGAATTAATAAAGTAAAGTTGGCGACCATAGTCGACGGTAACCCGAAGGCTCCCTTTTCGATAGCTACAGCACCAAGGTGTAGGGGAGGCCGCTACACCTTCCCTGGATTGCTCTACTTTACCCTTGATCCGTACCTTATAATGCTGAGTGTTAAGCAAGGAATGAGAATTAATAGGGAAGTAATATTGGAAATATAATCAACTTAGAAAGTTCGGAAAAATTTGGCATAGTTTTGAAATAGTAGATAATATTTTTACGAAAGCAAATCACTATCTCTGAAGAATTTATGATACACAATTTATGGTAAATAATCTATTTTGGATATTTTTCCCAGTAAGAATTTGTAGCCTGCATATTTTATAGTTGGCATTCTGTGTCCTGATATATCATCTTACTACAACAGTTCTTGGTCACCTGTGAAATTGTCGAAAAAGTAAAATAAATCTTGGTGATCTCTCCCAGTACACTTGTTGCTACTACGATTGATGTAGGCGTTTGAGCATTTGACGAAATCACCATAATTACTTTACTCGACCAGAAAGTAGCAGTAGAAAATTGTTATATCCATTGTTAGTCATCTATCACTTTTTCATTATTACTGTTATTACATGACATATCTGTCAAGAGTTTTACTCTTATCTTCATCGAGAGTGAAGATAAGGATAGTCAGTTCCTATTATTATAATTACTTGCATAATACCCGTCAAAAATAAGGACATTACTTAAGTATTGATTGGCACTGTAGCCTAAGATAGTATAATATCAAATGTTGCTCCCAAGACTTTTAAGTACAGTATCTGTAACCTTAAAAATTTGTTTACTAAAATTATAAAGAAAATTTTTTAAATTAATAACGGATAAATGTGAAATTTAAAACGACTAAAAATATGTAAAATAATTACCATATTATATATATATATAGCTTTAAAATTTAAAAAAAAACATAGACTCATGTGGCAAATGCAAAGATTTTTTCGCATAACAACGGAATTTCTCATCACTCAAAATTTCTCACTACTTTGGTTTGGTTTGGTGAAGTTGGGTTGCGTTTTATGGTATATCAGACATTGTAGGTTATTTACATAGGATTCTATTAGGTACAACCACTCAGGGCTAGAGTGGGCGCAATGGGAATTAAGGGGTACTCCACATTCCCCAAAGCTCAAGAAGTGGAGCCTCACCATCAGGTTGTTTTATATCATATCCAGAACATTTGTTGGGAGTTCTTACCCGCTCTGCACAGATGCAGTCGGCGTATTCTATAGCCGTAGACGACGACTGGATTCTCACAACTCTGAAACTCACAAGAGGATAATGAAAATTTTTATCGCATTCAAAGATTCTTTAAATCAACCAATGAATGAATATATATATATATATATATATATATATATATATATATATATATATATATATATATGCATTGTAACGAATAAAAAATATATTTCAACTATATTTGTGTGTGTTTGTGTGATTTGTATGTAAGTATGACGATGCAATGTTATTTTCGCCTTGTCAATGAATATGGAAATTATTATTTTTATTCAATAAACGGGTCAAAACATTTGTTACCATTACTATTTTAGCTTGAAACAAAAATTCCGTTTTAAAATGTTTTATGAATCTATTTATGGTTTCCATTTTTGAATGTATGAAACATCTCGATTATTTATTTATAATTAGATAAGCGTGAAGCAATTATTCACTAAGTTTATATTAGTTTGGCGTCAAGCCAGAAATACTAATAACAGTCGGCTAGTTTACTTTGTTAATCGTTACACTACGCGAGACACCCACCAAATATATCTGAAATTGGAAAAATATAGAAATAAATATCTCATTTGTACAGAAAACGAATTGCTGGCACTTCTGTTTGAGCATTCTGAAATTACCGGGACTTTTATCAGTAAACGTTAGAGTAAAAATTGGATGATTTGTTTGAATGCGAAAACATTTGATTTATTCATAGAGAAGAAAGCATGTATAGGGGATGAACTAATAGCATAAAAATCGTGCACCACCGAACAAGTCACTTCATGTTTTGAATTCAGGGCTTTTCCTTCTCCTAAATAGGTTGCCTGTTGATAAGGTTAAGTGATGCAGTCCGTCCTACTGATTAGTGGAGTGAGAGGAAGCGGATGCAAGATTTTTATAGAAGCATTAGCGCTTGGTGAAATGCAAACAGCTTTGTCTAAGATTTGAACTCAGCTCGTTGAATGCATTTTCTACGAACATAACCGTGATGCCATATGCACTTCACTAAGAACCATATAGAGCAGACGACAGAATGCAACAATATTATTTATAGAACTGTTTACATTCCATTGACTTTGAAGAAATAAGCAGCTATCATGAACAATATACTGTTTCGACATTATTCAGCAATTCAATCGATCGAATATTCTATTCTCAATTTCATTTCTTGATGCAAATTTCAAAAGACGACATTTGGTAAAATTTGTTTTTAGATTGATACTCACGCAAAAGCATGTCTTTTATCCAAAGCAGATCCGCTTCGGTCAATTTGTTTCTTTCCTGAATTATCTATTTGCTCGGAAAACAAGATAAAAGAATAGCAATTGGCAGAGATAGCGGGCAACGGCAGCTAGTCCGATGACAGCCGCAGGTTATTACTAATTCCAAACACAACACTAAGAACAATTTCTAATCTCTTACTGCTCAGAAACTACCGAGTTCTCTAATCTAGTGTCTTCTTATTGCCCGAGGATGAATGACAAACTACTTGTGTACTGAGTTCTTGGATTCTCTCCTGCCTGCACTTGCTCATTTCTATAGATTAATGAAGAAGCGTACTTTGCCATGGGGCGTCTCTTTCACGTACGTCCATGTAGACAGGATTTTGTTTTCTTTATATTATATCGTACCTCCACGCAGGCATTGTTGTCCTTTTGCAGAATTACCCTTTGTTTCAAATTCATGGACAACATTATCAGTTGTACTCGTCTGTTTAAAGACTGAAAAATATCTTGCTTATAGTGAGAGTAAATTAATTACTGTTACATATTCTTTTAATTCTCGACTTTTAAACTGCAGAAACAAAATAATAATTTGTACTCAATCACACATATTGTGTAATATAGATAAGAAATAATTTTGCATTAATAAAACAAGAATTGTCAGTTATTTAATTGATCATTTATTTTATTGAATAGGAAAGTTAAATATTGAAGATTCTCTTTTCAAAAACTTTTCGTCATTTTTGAAAATTGGTTCATTTAATTGCTTAACTTGTTTAGTCTGATTATCAGCAAATAAATTTCTGCACGTTACTAAAAGCTAGTGAATATTATTCTGAAACTCGGACATTTTACACGACAATTTTTTGTAAGAAGAAAAAAGAGTTTTCTCTATGTGTAAAGGTCTTCACTCAACAAATGATTGTTTCACTTACCAGCTATGAATTATATAAATGGTGTTGAGTGGGAGCCCAGTGAAAAAAAGCAATGGCAGATCATCTAAAAATTAAACTTTTATTAAAAAATAAGATTAAATAATATTCTATGGGTCATTAGTCATATTCCTCAGTACATTTCACTTTCTAGTTGGCCACACATTGTCAATAAATACTAATTGCTACAACTTTAATTGTACAATTTCTAACTTAAATCAGAATGATTAGTTGTAAAAACGACACTGGATTTCACTGAGCGAAACTTACTAATATATCATTATCACGCAACGCTGCGTTTAGTAGTATCAATGACAGGTGAAAAACCGACTAAATATCTGTTATGGCCCTAGAAAGGGTCACAAAGAGAACAGAAGACCACGGTTATAGTAAAGATATATATTAACAAGAACAAAGGATGGTTACAAGAACATAGGACCGTAAGCTAGTTCGCATAACTGCGCAGGGGCGAGGTTAGTTTCCGGAACTGGAGTGGATATTTATTGCGCACCCCACCGAAAGGGAAAGTGCAGCACAAGGCCTTTTTTAGGTGGGTCTAGGCGCAGGGCCGGAGCCCACACGTTCCCGGAATTTTCTAAAAATACCAACGACCCCGTCGGCATTCCCCTTATTAGGAGCACCTCAGGCGCCAGGCAGTAACCCCCCCCCCGAAGGGAGTAAAATCCTGGGGGATGACCCCCTGAGGCCGGAGGAAATCACCAGTCGACAAGCCACATCCGGCCAGATCCGCGCCCACTCCAGACACGACTGACCAAAGCGTGACCTATTGACTGGAGTGCCAACCAGAAACTTGCCGGAACTGGAGTGGAAATTTACTAAGCTTTTTGCTTAGATGTGGCACAAGGCCATATGAAAGGGGCACCCAATGAGACTCGAACTCACTCGTGTAGGTTTGCTAGGCGAGCTTGCTAACCATTACACCACCAGAGGCGCCTTTCCGGAACTGGAGTGGAAATTTACTAAGCTTTTTGCTTAGATGTGGCACAAGGCCATATGAAAGGGGCACCCAATGAGACTCGAACTCACTCGTGTAGGTTTGCTAGGCGAGCTTGCTAACCATTACACCACCAGAGGCGCCTTTCCGGAACTGGAGTGACTTCGTATTGCTACGTCATCCGGTATTTATGGAGAGTGGTTGAGTCCATTAGTAGGTGATTCCTCCACAACAATATCCGCAGATATTGTAACGAGTATATCCATGTATGTGCATGTATGCATATATATATACACATTTATACATTTATATATATACACATTTATGTGTACACACTCACCTACAAACATAAATATATACGTGCATTTGATACATGTATATATAACATGTAAACTGGTCACTTGAATCAAATGTCGGTTACTTCTATTATGAAATTGTATAAAAAGCAACAGGTGGGCCACAGAGATCAGCTCGAAAAATCAACAAATGTCAAAGAATTTAGAAAGTCAGAAGGGAAGAAGGGATTTTTCTCAGGTTCTAGTCACCCAACTTTACACCTTGTCAGATGAAATAGGTTCCTTATTTGACATAAAAACAGAAATCAAACGCTTTGGTCGACTTCAAATTTTTTCCCTAATCTTAATAACGCAAGAAGTTACGATGACAACATAATCCTTCTTTAATTTCTGCATTCTTACCAATAGACCAAACTGATAGAAGCTAACATTATTTGCATCAATGCCATCAAAAGTATTTCAAAGTAATACAACTGCCATTGTTTAAACAAACACAAATACGAGGATCATTAAATATGTTTCCAGAATTTTTCGTATGGGCACTTTTAAATAGTCTGAGACATGGATGGAGTTATAGAATTGTGCATTGCCCTGGTGGAAATGCCACTCCCCCTATTTGAAGAGTGCTAGCCTCTTCCGACGGAATCTCTTTCTGAACTCCCTTAAAACCTCAACATAATAACTCTAGCCCTAAGCCTTTGGTCAGTCAACTTCCTTACTCCTCCCAAACCTCTCATCATCCCTCACAGACTCTCTGCTTTCCTTGAATCTCTTATACCACTCAAAAACTGATGCAAGATGGTCGAAAAGCAGTCTGAAGCATTCCATACGTTTCTGTGGCGTCATTTTTTCCAAGTTTAAAAAAGACTAATATTGCATATCGTTCTTCTAAAATGTCCTGACGTCCAGATTGCATTTTTGAAATTCACCAGCTGTGACAATCAGGCTTTAGTAGGGTGTATTCCAATTGCTGCTGTATCTGTTCATTTGAGCCTGAAATTATAAAAATTGGTCAGTCATCTCATACAATGTATATCAATAACATAGTGAATTTTCAAGTGTCTACGACAATTGTGAATGCCTGTACAAAAAGTCTGGAAACTTATTGAATGCACCACGTATAAACAATGTAGAAAATTAAAAAGTATTACACACACACACACACACACACACACATATATATATATATATATATATATATATATATATATATATATATATATATATATATATATATATATATACGCAGATAACGTCATACTTAGCGTTGTAGAAAATAAACTCGGCGAGTCTTGTTCAAATTCTAGATGAACCTGCTTGTGTTTCCTTGCCCTATAATACTCTTGGGAAATCCATTAATCCACCTCTTCTCTCCCCCCTCCAGTTATGTACGAATTGGCAGGTAGACTGGGCTCTTTAGACTAAGTAATGGCAACTGGTTAAGAAGGAAAATTTGTAATTATCTGGGGTAAAGTTAAGGCCAGAACTAGAGTCTCTAAGGCAGTCTGACGTTGTGTTTAACCGCATTCTGTTAACTCCTGCATCGACATTAGATTAGGGTACGAGTGTGGTATCTGTTACCTCTCGGCATATATATAAAATCATAATAGTAAAATTCCAGAATTATAAAAAAGATAATAATATATACATACATATATATATATATATATATATATATATATATATTACTTCTCAGTATATATATAAAATCATTATGGTAAAATTCCAGAACTATAAAAAGAAATGAAGAACGTATCTATCTATCTATATATATATATATATATATATATATACTTTGTTATATATACATATCTACCTTCAAATTGACGTTTTGGACCAAAGTTTAATAATAATACAACAAAAACAACATTGAATTCATTGGCAGGTTTTGCCTTCTTAGTTACTGGCTTCTTTGTTTAATGGCATATCAACTCTTTTTAGGTTATTTAATGCCAAAGCCATTCTCCTTGAAGAACTGTAGTGATACTATTTAACCCATAGCTGGGAGGATAAGGGGGTTCATACCTTTCCCAAGGGTATTTGCCCGAAAGTGAACGTAATAGCGCGACTGGAATACGAACTCGCGTACTACGATTCCGCAGTCCATCGCTTTAACCATTACACCACGAGGACACCCCCTTTTTAGTTACTGAGGCATTTAGATATTTTCCATTTTTTTTTTTAATTTCGTTTAAATTTACATTTTTACAGGAATAGTATTTGTCATTTTTACTTTGATAATGTTGATATATTAAAAAGTCTTGCAAATTATGAATGATTTAAATGGCAGAAAATGTCGATTGACGAAGAAAAGGAATGTCTGTGAAAAAGGCCGAGACATAAAAAACAACAACAGATAGCAAGATGTAATTCAGACTTTTTGAATAGTCAATAGTAAATGCAAATGAAACAGACTCAAGAGAAAGTGTCCGTCTTTAAATAGCAGAAAAAAGAGGATAGTTAACACAAGGACAAATCTACGCTAAACGCGATTTGAACGGAAAAAGAACTGCAACAAAACGGCAAGAAACTACATGGTTTGAAACGGAAATTAAGAATTACTCGAAGGTGACAGAATTATGTGATGTAACTGACGACAGAGTCCAAGTAGAAATAAAATTATCCCTTTATTGATAGCAAAATAAAAGAGCAAATAAAGCCAAGAGAAAGAAGTTTGTTGCAAGAGATCGATATAGAACTATTCTTGATGAGAAATTAAGAAAAATTGTATTACGAGAATATAACAAAATATAGCAATTATTCAAAATAGAAAAAATGCAGTAGTTCAATATAACAGAAAATTTAAAGTGGGCCGATGAATAGTATTTGCCAGAATTGGAATGTCAGTCGTTTTTATCTGAACATCCATCAGATGGTAAATTCAAATATTTCTTTGACAAAAATAAGATACTTCTACGTAGGCAAAGAGAAACTCAAACATATCTTCCTGATTTGATAAATAATTCAAGTCATCAAAAATTACTAAAATTTCAACATCTTCCTGTTTTACAATTCAATATTTTCCTTTCACTCAATAGGAGAACAAATATCAGATGCACTAATCACATTATTCCGCCATTTTGGCAGGTACTAGATAGATAGATAGATAGATAGATAGATAGATAGATAGATAGATAGATAGATAGATAGATCATTTTGAATATCAGTTTTATCAACATGTAATTGCAGCATCTTAACTTGGATCTCATCTTCTCGAGGGAATATTCTACATGTTTTGTAGCAGAAAGTTTTTAAGTATTTCAAGATTCAAAAGGAAATTGGGGAGATAAAAGCAGTCCTCACCCACCCACCGCAAAAATTAAATGCATTCCCTGAATGGACACACGTTCTTGATAATGTTTCAGTTTTCTTATTTTTCTGACGAAAAAAATTGCAACACACTGAAAGTCGATTTTGACCTTGATACAGTATGTGGATGCCAGAGGATAGTTGATATTTTTGATAATTTTTATAGATTTCGACCTGCAATAAAGTATTGCCGAATAATATTCATCATCTGTGTGATATTATGCATACGAGTGTAAAGACTGTGTTGAAACCATAGGAGGATATACAGTGTATTAATATTAGTACTGTTGATAGACTCCTTGTTGAGGAACTTGTACACGTATTGAACTGTACATGTAAACATTTGCTGCCATCCTTATTACCTGAAACCATTCGTATCCAGAGTGTTCTGTCAGTTTATTTATATTCCACAGTTGACCGAGAAACTCAAGACTGTGGAATGACAAAACACTTAAACATTTTCAAAAAGATTGTGATTTTTCAATTGGATTCTTTAATGTTATTTAATTAACGACCTTATCTTTGCAATTTTTGTCAAAACTTCTTAAATTGCTGTTTCTGACATTTTTATTTTCATTCCATTGGTCTTGTGAAATTCATTTGATTAATTCCATCAATCTAAAAGTCAGCCAAACAAATTATTTATTTTTCTGAATCGAAACGGGTGACCCTTTAGGAAGGTACTGTAAACAATTAATTCAGCTTTGCTTAATCTGTGTGTCCGACTAAGCAAAGCTGAATATTAATCCAAGACTACGTACACATCAGAATTATGACTGTCAAGAGGCGTTTTAAAACATTTTCGGTTTATTTTTCAAAAACATAATAAGTTTGTGCAGAAGCTTAACATCGAGGAACGGTCTCGTAATAAATTCGTTAATTTGTTTACAGCAACACAAAAAAGTAACGCTATCTGAAACTCCGCCTAACGTGCAATTATTTGAGAAATAAATGACCATAAAATTCGTCTTTCCCACGCTATTAAAGCACTGAACACATGCATAACACCAACCTTTGTTGTTATTTTTTATGATTTTAATAGTTAATAAATATTGTGATTAGCATATATGATCCCTTGCTGACTATTGCTCGTATTGTGAATGTAAAGTCTTAATTTTCTGGTAACAAAACAAACGTCTTCAATGTTTTTGCTAGGAAATTTTTCCTTAATGTCTACTTTACATAGAAGAATGAAGAGATAAAGATTCGATTTATTTAACCTGAAAGAGTTCAGTTTATCATTATAGTTACATTGTAAATCAAACACCTCGCTGAAAACTTTAAATGATTTTGAATTTTCAATATTCGAGGTGCATACGATAAGTTTCCTGACTTTTTACGTATGGGCATTTAAAATTGTCGTAGACTCTTGAAAATTCACTATGTTATTGCTATACATTGTATGAGATGACTGACCAATTTTTATAATTTCAGGTTCAAATGAACAGTTACAGCAGCAATTGGAATACACCCTACTAAACCCTGATTGTCACAGCTGGTGAATTTCAAAAATGCAATCTGGACGTCAGGACATTTTAGAAGAACGATATGCAATATAATTCTGTTTTAAACTTGGAAAAAATGACGCCACAGAAACGTATGGAATGCTTCAGACTGCTTTTCGACCGTCTTGTATGAATTGAGTATCAGTTTTTGAGGGGCATTAGAGATTCAAGGAAGGCAGGGAGTCTGTGAGGGATGATGAGAGGTATGGGAGGACTAAGGAAGTCAATACACCACAGTTGATTGGCTAAAGGGTTAGGGTTAGGGTTACTATGTTGAGGTTTTAAGAGAGTTTAGGAAGAGATTCCGTCGGAAGTGGCCAGCACTCTTCAAATCGGATCAGTGGCATTTCCACCAGGACAATGCACCAAGTTATTGTCGCTGCCTCCCACCAGACACGACTTGACACAAGGTCAAAAGCCCGAAGACCGATTAAAGTGGGGATAAAGGGGAGGGGAAGGTCGGGAACGAGCCGAGACTCGAACCCTGCTTGTCTGTGCTGCTCATCGGCTCACTTAGTGCAATGTGAGCCTGATGAGGCAAGCAGTTTCACGAACCCAAATGTGGGTTCGGGCACGTATGCCAGTTTGCGGCTTAAACTAGACGCATGGTCTAGTGCCGTACAAGGGGGACAAAGGAGACAAAAATGCAGCTCGCCCACCCGAAGGTAGCCTAGTCGAAACTAGGTGCCTAATTAAAGGCCCCAAGTCTGCCATTGTTCCTTTTCCAGGGCCACGCTCCGGACCGAATTCCAGAACAGGCCCCGGGGCGCTCGCCACCAGTCAACAACTCCATCCTTGTCACTGACAATTTGACCAGGATGGGCATCAAGACAGTTCCTCAGCCTCCCTATAGTCCAGACCCTGCTCCCTGTGACTTTTGTTTATTCCCTAAGCTCACAGGCTGTCGTTATGAGACAATTGAGGAAATGAAAGAGGCTGTGACGAAGGTCATTGACAAGCTCACCCATGAGGACTTCCATGGGGCCTTCCAGAAGTTATTGGAACGGTAGAACAAGTACATTGCAGCCAGAGGAGATTACTTCAAAGGGGACTAGAGTTTTATGTGTGTACTATCAATAAAAGTGCCCATACGAAAAAAAAAGTCTGGAAACTTATCGTATGCACCTCGTATATGCTAAAATGTGCTCCTGGGTTTCATTAGTAACCACACTAAATTTAATGGTCATTACACTAGCTGTCCTTACGTCATACGATGACAGATAAAAAGACATTTGGCAAATTATAGTTACTTTAAATTCAAGGAACATGCAATGAATACTTATAATTGTACTTAAAAAAGATAAAGTTAAATCTTTACGACAACAAAATAAGATAAGAGAACTGATAAAATAAAGATAGACGCCCTCAACTTAACGAATTTACTTGGAAGCAATGTAGGTGTTATAATTATCGGCATACGTAAAGATTATTGAGTAATAGGTGAACCTATTATCTTATTTCAATTAAGTCTTCGAAAATACTGGACTGGACGCGCAAAAGTCGAAGAGAAAACATTGCTGGAATAATTGTATCTCTCATTGGTTTTCTAACTGGAGGGAATGTTAGCCTCATATAAAAGAACTACTTCTATTCATGGATAATAGTTCCATGAAAATATATTGAACAATTACCTTTAAGATTTAAATTGATTTCCTTATCGAGTTTTATCATAACTTTGTCAAATAATTTCCAACACTTCAAATCAGATTTCAAATAAGCTGCATCGTCCAAGAATTAAAGTATAAGGCAGATAATAAATTTAGAGTGAAAACTGAGACCGTTTCACAAGAAATGAAGTAATAGCAATCATTTTCATGAAATCTTATTGAAATCCACGATGCTTGTTTTAGTTATTTTGGTGATGACTTCATCGAAAGTGTAATTTGTCAAGGACTTCTACAAAATGACTATCTGTGTATTCAAGCGAATTATTTTAGTAAGAGATTTCTAGCCATTGTTCAAGTGTAAGAATATTCTAACCTGGATTAGCAGAAAAAAAGCACTCGCAAATAAGAAAAAATTGAGTGACGTGATGCAGAAAAAAAAAGCAAAAACAAAAGGAATTTTTAGAGGGTTTTAATGAAAGCATTCGTAAAAGTGAAAATATTGCCTTTAATTTATAACTATGAATTGCGTTTTAAAATTTCAGCGGTAAGAAAACGTATTTCTCTATTTCAGAGTGAGTGAGGGATTCAGTGTGAGGTGGGAAGAAATACCAATAATTCTAGTTAATGAAAATATAGAAATCCTAAATCGATAAAATCAGTAATTTTAATCAAAGAAATTCATCGTAAGTGTATTTTAAAAGCAGTTATAAATCTCTACATTTTTATTCTTGCTACTTAATTAGTAGTTATTGTCTTCATGATATTTGCATATGGTTAGTTTCCTCATGATTAAATCACTTTTACTGAATATAATTAAAGCGAAAAACAATCATTTGATACCTTAAAGTTAATTTTGTTTAAAGCTCTTAAACTGTATTTCAGTAATACGTTAACATCATTATTGAATACTATTGCATATGAAGATAGATATATCGAGAGAAAATGAATCCAACGTTATTACCTGAGAATAAAATTTATTCGAAAAAGAGAATGCCTTCAGCTGTTTGAAGTCTCCATGTTAATTTAAGATATGTCAAGGATTGTCACCAAATATCGTCAATAAGTTAATGAAAATGTTCACTCATCTTTGTTTAAATTCTGAGATATCTCTTTCCAGCAAAACTGATTCAGATACGAAAATAAAACTTTATGTTGCATAATAAAAAGTTTAACGCTTAAATGAACAGTTTCACTAAACAATGTTTTAATTGATAGTAATCTGCTTACACTTGTGTTAATTCACGTTGAGTTTTAAAGAAAAAAGGCCTGGGTAGAACGTTCGCCAATGATCCGGGAGACTGGAGTTCAATCCCAGGTCGAGTCATACCAAAGACTTAAAAAATGGTACTTGATACCTCCTTGCTTAACACTCAGCATTATAAGGTACGTATCAAGGGTAAAGTGGAGTAATCCAGGGAAAGGAATTGCGCCCTCCCCTACTCATCGGTGTAGTAGCTGTTGAAAAGGGAGCCCTCGGGTCTCCCTCGACTACAGTCGCTAACTTACTTACTTATATATCATTCACTCAGCCGTGTTAGTCAGATAAAACATTAAAACTGCAAAATTTGACGATTAACGAATACTGGTAAAATCCGTAGTACACATCATCCTGTTTGTAAAATTCAATGATTTTTAGAGTATCTCTTCCAAACGTTATATATTTAACATGAATACGATGTCATCTTATTCACTAAATCTTACTTGTGAAAAGTCAAACTTGTCCACAAGAGAAAAAAGATTGAGACTAAAAGCTTTTACCTCTAAAAGTGGTCTCAGAAGTTTGACATGTATATTTTGATTTAATCAGAAGCATGTGCCAAGTTTCATCATTTTATATAGCTAAAAATTCATAGCCAATGAAAAACAGATATTTACGAAGAAAAATTCATTTTGAATATTTATCGTAGAGATGATCACAAAACCTGGACATAAAACTTGCTAGAAAAAAGTCTTCTTTGTATTTATCTGCATGAATTATTTGCCATTTAATAAATGCTGAATTTGCTGAAAAGTCAAAATAGTTTCTAAACAAATATTTTGTTGTCTTATAACAGTTTAAACAACATTACATTTGAAGTGTTTCAGAAAAAGTATTATATTAAAACATTTTTTTGGTTATCAATATAAAACTGTTGCTACGTGTAAGATTATTCTTAATTTAGTTTTTAATAAGATTTTCATTTATTTATTTTACAAGTGGGTTTCTAATGAGCAAATCTGTTTTTCTGTCGGAACAAATGTTGCCACCATGAAATAAACTGTTGCCTAAAAATCAAATCTCATTAAAAAACAATGTTCAATAGTAATAATAGCCAAATTTCATTTAAAAATGTATAGATATTTTATCAATAGAGAAAAGTGAAAAATCATCCATTAACTGTGTGGAAGGAAGAAGATTATTTAGAGCACAAAAGTTCTAACAACACAAACAGACAAAAGGATTTGGGAATTCGAAATTTAAAAAAAAAATGTACTGAAAATGCGCAAGGAAGGGCGTGGAGCAAGTAGGGTTTGTGTTAATTTTCTTGAGAGATGAATTAGGCAAAAACAGGGAAGACAGACATTGAAAGATGAAGGGATAAAAATGAAGAGTGGCTAACAAAAAAAAAAAAATGCCAATGTTGAAAATGTGATACCACAGGGAAATCATCCTTGGTGCGTCAATAATGAGAAATTTTGAACGCACCTGCTGAACAAGTAGTGTAGGCGCGTGCGCAGGCACATTCTGCAAGTACAGAGAGTAGTCTGTGACGCCATAGCTTCTGGTGTCTCCTTATTTCTTCTTTGCAGTTCTTAGCATATTTGCAAGCAAATACAAAGCACTAGGTCAAAATATTATGAAGAGATACGTAAGACTATAACATCTATAACATCTTTTAAGTCAGAGAAGATAGTTGAAGTTGTTAGCTTTTATATACTGATATAATCATAATCATTGAGGTTACTTTAAGTTTTAATATAATCATGGTATGAAGTGATGCGATTATTGCTGGGGTTTTTTGTTTTGTTTTTTGCTTTTAGCGGTTAAATTATATTTATTACAACTGGGTAAAGTTGTTTCTTATCTATGAATTAAAAAATGATGTTCAAGTTTATATTGTATTTTTACAATCGGCAGTTTTTTTCAATTCAGTTTTGTTTTAAATATATCGATTGATAGGTGATAAAATGTACACTTTGGCGAAATTACGACAGTTTGATGATGATTCACCGTTAGATTTATTAAAATAAAAACAACTATATGCTGACTAAAAATGGTAGTAGCAATTTGGTAATTTACTTAATCATTTATTGATAAAATATCAAAAATCTTATATTCTTCGGTATTTTCTTATTTAGTTTCAGATTATTAATTGAAAAAAAAAAATTCGGTAAATGTGTTTAACTGATACTCTACCTTATCCCATTGCTATAAAGGAAAACAATAATAATGAATGAAATTAACACACACACACACACACACACACACACATATATATATATATATATATATATATATATATATATATATATATATATATATATATATATATATATATATATATATATATAGAGAGAGAGAGAGAGATAATATGATATAATATGATATATATTATATTATTACATATATATATATATTCTTCGGGATATTTTAGCATGAGAAACGGAATGATTTATATAGAAGAAATATTAGATAAAAAAAAACGCTCGTAAATTTTGAGTGACTGCACCTACTTATAAAATAAGATGTACCTATATATATATATATATATATATATATATATATATATATATATATATATATATATATATATATATATATATATATATATATATAGGTACATCTTATTTTATAAGTAGGTGCAGTCACTCAAAATTTACGAGCGTTTTTTTTTATCTAATATTTCTTCTATATAAATCATTCCGTTTCTCATGCTAAAATATCCCCAACTCTTCGAAAAAAATGTCTTTCTTCTCATCCCATTTTCATTTACATAAAAGAATATTCGACCAAGTTGGGTTATTTCTTGATATAAGCCATTTCCATGAAAAGTAAAGAATTGAAAATCACTCAGAAAGGATTTGATTAAATTTTTTTTTTCTTTCTATTTTTGTTTTAGTTAATTATTTATCGGATCTCCTATTTAAATTTCAATTATTAAATTCTTTTATAAAAAAGAAATAACATACAAATTATCTTTAACCAGTTAATATAAAACTCTAAAAATTCTCTTCCAGTTTGAAAATCCTACATGTTTGAATGAGGGGACAAAATCCTAGAAGAAATTGTTTAATAATTCAATTGCTATTTAATGCGCAAATCTTAATATTTTATAAAATATGTATCAGTTTATTATTCAAAATATGTATGTATGTATGTATGTGTGTGTGTATGTATGTATGTATGTGTGTGTGTGTGTGTGTGTGTGTGTGTGTGTAAAGTAAGATTACGGACTCATAACACTGTTACCCGTTATCATTCATCAAGTGAGATTCGTTCAGCCACGTGGTTGAATGTATGATGATGATGAATAACATGAAACTAAGAGTCGAGATTTAGTAGTCTTACTATTTTTTGAATCTTTAAATATTTCATATTTGGTCGATACTTTCAGTAGATTTGTACAACTTACATCTTTTTACTGATTTTACTACCGTTGTAATTTTAATTGTGAGTATATCTATCTATCGATCTATCTATCTATCTATCTGTCTCAGTCCGTATCTATCTATCTATCTAACTACATACATACACACATACATACATATGTATGTATGTATGTATATATGTATGTATGTATGTATGTATTCAACTGAATGATAATATATGTGGTATTTTTACCTATCCAAATTCTCGATATAATGGAAACTCAATAAAATCCTTCAGCCCTTTCTAAATAGGAGTATCAATCTCATCATCTGTTAAAACTGGAATTCAATGAATTCACGTCTTATTTTAGATATAAACCTGCACGTTTAATCATAGATTGCATTCTATCGCATTTTTTTAAAATCAAGTAACCATCCTATTAATAGTAAACTGAATTTCTATCAGTATTTCAAAACTTCACAGAGTTGGTAAATATTTTGTGCACTCTTCAGTTGTCTAAATTCTATTTTTTTTAAATTGACAGCTAATAAAGTGACTTAATGGAATACCCATTTGTTCAGATACTCGAATAAACAGTAAATGAATTTCTCAATAATTTAAATATTTTTAAGAATATTTTTCTAACAAAAGTATCGACATTTTAAAGGTCACTTCCTTTTCCCCCCGATTCATTTTTATTCAACGAAATGATAAAATATTAAATATTAATCATTAAATATTTTGACCTATAAAAAGGTATTTGGCTGCATTCACAGAAGTGACTTGTTTGGGTCACTAAATAAAAGTCTTAATTTTGAAAGCTGTCCATTCATATTACCAATATTAATCATGATTCGATTTTTGTATATTTAACACGGCAAAAATGACACACTTTGGAGAGATTTTTGTAAAAACAATATCATTAAAATGGAGAATAAAATATTTTCTACTTATTTTGTAGCTTAATGATAATAATGTTGGGTGTACATAAGCACTAATCCTGATCATTATAATTTCTCAAGGGAAATAACAATGAACTGTTTATGATTGAGTAATTCTCTTTGATTATTTATTGAAAATTAACCATAATAAGAAATGACGGGACTGAGCAAATATTATTAAGTTTAAGCTTTCATTTTTCACATAAAATAGATTATTAATGATGTACGAAGAAAAGATAAGACGGAAGAAAAGTATGTTAAATGGTTTGTTCATTTTCAAACGTGTTATGTCTTTAATATTTTTTGAATGCCAAAATGTTTTATTAAAATATTTTTAGTAAAAGAAATAATTATGATCCTATTTACCCAACCCATCCGCTCGGGCAGGATATGACACAAGGTCAATTTTTAAGCGGAGTTTAACAGGTTTGAATTCAGAGTTTTCCTTCTCCTAGACTAGTTGCCTCACCAAGGCTGAAGAACTCAGTCTGCCCTACTATTTACCCATAGCTGGAGGGAGAATAATTGGATTCATACCTTTCGCAAGGGTATTAGTGCTATGTGAAATGCAATCAGTCTCGTCCAGGATTTGAACTCGTGTCGCCGTGTCTATTTCCTACGACGATAACAATAACACCATTTTGATTCAATTAGAATTCTTCATCAGGGCTTGTAGATCTTGCTATATGAAAAAAAAAAATGGATTAATACAGGTTGATATGTTCAAATTGCATCATGTCATGCGATGAAATTTTTTTTGAAAAGTGAATGGCGTTTTGTGGTTGGAGAAACGGATTTATGACATTTTATTGATTTGAATATTTAGAGAAAGGGGAGCTAATCTATAGTGTGAATTTTGAATTCTTTAAATATTATTTTTCTATTGATGGTGAAATCTTAAAAAAAGAGTTTTTTTTAAATTCCATCGCATGACATGACGCAATTTGAACATATCAATCAATATTAATCCGTTTTTTTCACATAGCAAGATCTACAAGCCCAGATGAAGACTTCTAATTGAATCAAAATTTATCTATCACAATTATTTCTCATACTGAAATAATTTTGATAAAACGTTTTTGCATTAAAAATATTGAAGTCGAAACGCGTTGGAAAATAAACAAACCATCAAACATATTTTTGTTCCTTTTTACTTTTTCTACGTACATTCAATCAGATTCAACTCATTTCTTCCTCTATTATTAATGATACAGACAGGAATTCAAATATATCTTCTATTTTAAGATGACAAATATTCATCAATGTATAAATGCCTTTAAAAATCGCTTGCAAGTCATTATGAATTAAATTTTTTTCTTTTCTGTTGCTTATATTAACGAAAGCAAAGACCATCACATAAAAGAACAATTACAATCAGACTTTCTTGATAGGTAAGAGTAATTTATTTGTCTGTCTCCAATAAACGACCAAATGGTTTAATGTTAAGCACCAGATTTGATATTGCATACCTATTTAAATCAAAGGGAGATTTTAATCAAAATTTTAAAATGATCTTTGAGAAAAAGAGATTATCAAGAGAGAATCTCTCAAAATAATTATAAGCGTGAAGGTATGTTTCTTCAAACCTTAAAAAAACATGGAGAATTTAAATTTCTAAACTAAAAGAAAAAGTTAACACGTTAAAAATCTGGACAAGGAACAGTTATATATACACACATACACACACACACATATATATATATATATATATATATATATATATATATATATATATAGCGTCACACATTATAATTCTAAAACACGTTTCAATATAAACGTTTGTAAACTATTTTCCAGCCCAGTTGGTAAGGGCTGAAAATACGCCGATTGTATCTTTGCAGAGGGGTAAAACTCTGCACACACAACGTGTCCGAGATATGATACTAAACCAGGTGAATGTGAGGCTACAGTCCATGAGCTTTGGGGGAATGTGGAGTACCCTTTCATTGGCATTACTCTCAGGTCCACTCTGACTCGGTGTAGTTATACTTTTTCTGGTTCCACTTATGGATCAAATAAATTTATTCAAACATTTAACTATGTACCAACAAATGACTGATGTTGAATTGAATTGTTAGAGTTACATAGCAATACTTGAAATTATTTAACTGTGTGTAAACGAATGAGTAATTTTGAAAAGAATTATTCGTGTTTGATTGGAATACTTGAAACCATTTAACTCTGTACAAGAAAATAATAATGATTATTAATTTCAAATAGCAATACTTGAAACTATTTAACTGCGTCCGAACAAATTATCAGCGGCTTTGATTAAGATGTTACATACAAACTATTCATGTATATCTAATATATGTATAAACAGAATTTGGCATTAAATAACCTACAATAGTTGATATGCCATAAAATTCAACCCACTAATCAAAGAAAAAATTATTTTCGTCGAATAATATCAACTTCAAACGGCAAAAATATTTGGTAAAACTTTTTTGTGTTCTTCAGCGATTTAAATGTAATAACTTAACATCTATTACTTAGCAATGATATGTGTGTGAGACTTGAAAGGCATTTCTAGCAGCTTTGGAAGAATTGTGAGGCTGATCCGGTGCCAAAGCTGGTTTGTTCCAGCTAATAAGTCAATTTTTATAAACGTAGTGAATCATTTTTCTACTATGTGGACTTATCTTTTAGAGTAACTATTAGTATTTGTAGCTGTTTAGTGCCAATTTTTAATTTACAACAAATATTGCCAAAAGGACATTGTTTAAAAAAGTTAAGTAAGTAAAAGGAACTTTTTGACATTTTTATGTTAGACCGTCGTGCTGCTATCCAAATCTTCACTTCTTACACAGCGTAGACAAGTAGTTCAGCTGGTAACGAAATATATCATTTGTTAAATATAGAACTTACATGATGGATTCATAGTATAAGCGTGGATTTAAGCAAAATTTTTAATATTTTTCAAATATATAAACCAGACATGACTCCAGTCAATATTGCCGTTGATATTTCTTTCTCTACCTAAAACAAAGACCATTAAACAGTGCACTTGCTCTCTTAGCCGGAAATAGCCCAAGGAGACGGATTAGAACGATACCTAAGAACATTAGATAAACGATACGTAATGGAAGACAACCCTTATTACAGTTTAGATTCAAATATGTATGTATATATAAAATACATACGTATTCCTCTTTCTATATTTTCTGCCTCATATTTTTCAGTTTCCGTACATCCCAGTAACAACAAATTTGAATCAAAATAAAAGCTAGAACAAACCATTTTCAAACTCAAATCGTTCTTCTTTCTCTGCTAAATACGATTTTTCAGAGCAAAACATGCTTTACAGACTTGGAACGCCAACTGCTGTCTTGGTGTTTCCAGTTGGTCAATCACTCCTCACACACCGTCAAAGAAATGGTGCTACAGCCCCTCAAGGAAAGTACTCCGTTGTCATGGAAACTCAATAATGACCGAAAATTGAGTTAATGGGGTTTCCTTCCTCTGAATAATGGATCCTTTTTTTTCTCTCTCTCTCTCTTTCTGACATTTCACTGAATTGTAGACCAATATGATTAAAGCGCTGTACATAAAAAAAAAAGTGTTGGAAAGCTTTGTACCAATATGCCTACTGCGATCGACCGCCAAACACAGAGAAAGACGAATAGTTCTTAGTGACAACACAAAATCCTATTGGAATCGATTCAGCCATTTCAGACGTCATTTATGTAAACAAATAAGAATATCTTTATAAATCGAAGAACACTTTTAATGGATGACCCATGATATTTTTTCTATTCTATGGAAAGAAAAAAACCACACGTACTAAATAATGCTAGATAATTTTGTCTCATTACTTTCTGTAAAAACAAACTGAGTCAGTAAATTAGTACTTTTTATTATTTCTTATTAAAGGATTTGTAAATTTTTTCATTCAGTTGATAACTTTTTCTATTTTTCTATTCATTTTATTATATATTATTTTATACAATAAATACATAAATCTTTTTGGTTTTACTTGTATGGTTATGATAATAATATTTATTGATAATAATGTTATGATAATAATGTTTATTGATGCATAACAGAAGACATATTTAAAGTACCATATTATGTAATTCATAGCAATAATGTTTATTTAAAATAATTAAAGTGTTTCATCATTGGAAAGTATAAATTCCATTGTTACATATCGTTGACAGAATTTAATAAAATAAGACTGCCCTGTCAACTGGGGCTGTAGAATACACCGACTGTACCTCTACAGAGGGGTATGACACCCTCACCAATGAGTGTTCTGAGTATGACATTAAACCATCAAATGGTGAGGTTCCAATCCTGGACCTTTGGAGAATGTGGAGTACCGATCCATTGCCATAATTCCCTGGTTTACTCTGACCCGGAGTGGTAGTACCTGTTAGAGTCTCATCTTTTGATTAACTATTTAATCATTTCCTATACTTGAAACTATTTAAATGTGTGCAGACAATTGATTAATACATAATAAAACTATTTGTATTTGACAGCAAATCCTGAAACCATTAATAAACAGAACTATTAATGTTGGATAGCAAAACTTGAAACCATGTAACTGTGTCCAAGCAAATTATTGATATTAAATTGAAGTATTAGTGTTAAATAGCTGTACATGAAACGATTCATCTATGTGCAAACAAATGACCTGTAACTTGTTTAAAAATAAAGTTACCGACAAACTGTTCACTTACAAATCATATATATATATATATATATATATATATATATATATATATATATATATATATATATATATATTATAAGAGTGTTGGTTGTCACTAAATCACTTTGTGGGTATGTGTCGAACCAAGTGCAATATAATATAGATAGTACTCAATATCTTAACTGCTTGATGATTATTGTTTTGGAAAAACTTCATGAAAGCCAGGGTTGCAGAATATTTTCGATGGATTAAATATATATATATATATATATATATATATATATATATATATATATATATATATATATATATATATATATATATATATATATATATCTACTATTATATATATATATATATATCATCATCATCATCAAGTCGTACTGCTTGCACGGATTTCTCTCTCTCTCTCTCTCTCTCTCTCTCTCTCTCTCTCTTCTGTCCTTATCGTCTATCGCTCATGTCAGATCTTCTAAACTGACCTGTGTCTTTGTTGAGTTGTTGTAGCTGTTGTTTTTGCTAGTCCTTGTGTAGAGGGTCCATTGGAGAACGTCAGTCATGAGTTCTTCCTTGCTTCTTCATCAGTGTCATACATCTCTTGTTCGTCTAACTCTGGTGGTTTTAGGGATGGGTGGTAAGTGGCCGTACAGCAATTGTTTTATAGAATGTTGCTTCTATGATATATATATATATATATATATATATATATATATATATATATATATATATATATATATGATTTGGCATCAAATAACCATCAATGGTTGATATACCGTTAAAGCAAATAAAATAAAATAATCTAACCTGACCTAAAAAAATAGAGCTATATGAATGAACATTAACTGAATCAAAAGTATAAATGTATCAACAACATTTTGAAAGTTTCACAAAACCCTTCTTAGATAAAAGAAACCATCTCAATGGGTTTACTATTTTGTCAAGAAAAAAGTATTTAACAGATAAAGCTAACATTTTGTTACTCAATAGAGAAAAACTTCTTTGATTTTTAAGAAGATAAAGGTTCCTATTAACCATTTACAAATGATTAAAAACCAGAAGTCATTTAATGATTTCAGATTTTATTATAATTATATCCTAATTCAATGTATATTTTCTTTTCATTAATATTTTTGTGAAAATTCATTTAAAAAGCTATAATTTAAAAGCTATAAATTAAAAAGAATTCTCCTTTGATTCAAGTAGAAAATTCAATTGAAATAGCATGCTTGATACAAATTGCTTTTTTTTGTATAATTAAGTTATGAACTAAAACAACTGCAATGATTATTTCTGATAAAAGACTAACCTTTCTCTTAAGCTTGTTCTTCGATACTCTTGGAGAAGGTAATAATTCAAGAATCAATCTTTAATTTGAAAGATATCATCACTTGGAAGATGAAATGTATATTTCAAAATAATAACAGTTTATTCATTGTCGACTATAAGGTTTTAGACAATCAAATTTGATGATTCTTTGTTAATATTATTGATTTAAAATCAATTCTTACCGATCCAAAAATTTAATAGCTTATTAATGTAATAAAATTTATCCTAAATAATTGCAAAATAAACAAAAAAAAAAACTCCAATAGATATATATTTCATTTGAAAAAAGTGAAGAACAAATTTTTATTGATTGAATATTATTTTAACTGTTTGAACGTGTTAATCACTTATTTAAGTATATATTTCTCTATTCCCCAGCAATGCTGCGTTCCTAGATATTACTTGCGGACTTACCTCGCGTTGCTCGGCTGTCAAATATGTTGAACATGATTAATAACTTAATACAATTTATACCACAAAAGTAACCAGCACGGGAATCTTCGTAACATAGGATAAACATGGGATAAGATAAATATGCCCTTATTCGATAAATACCCCAGCTACACGGTTTCGTTCATTTACACGCTACTCATACAAGACTTAACAATATTTGATAAGTGAACCATAACGATGCTAAATAAACTCGAAGGTCAATTTTAATGACGTCATATGAACTTCCTCATAAAATGTTGTTTCTGGAGAGGTGCTAACGGCAACCAATGATATTTTTTTTTTTTTTATCATGGATAAACTAATGAAACTTTATTCTATTGTCCAAGAGACTGGCAAAAAAAGTAGTTCCTGTCATCTTAAGTTACATCACAAGGTTGAAATCATAATGATTGAAATTAATGGGAATGCTGGATTTTTAAACAGGGGGTTTCAATTTTTTTTAATGTTTCATTTCAGCATCATGAAACTGACACAAATATTTTTCTTGATATCTTGAGTTTCGTCAAAATGTAGAAATTTTCCCTTTTCCTATATTTAATGCAAACACCATAATTTTAACAGCTATTTAACAAGTAAATGATTACTTTATTCTGTATCACCAAGTTCAAAATGAAAACGTTGCTATTTTAATATGGATTTAAGAATTAAATTATAAGTCATTTTTGTATTACTGATTTGAAAAATGTACAGTCCATGAAACTGTCACAAAAATATTTTATGTCATCAGTTTCATCAAAATGTTGAAATCTTACAATCACAATATTTGAATCTAATAAAAACAATATGATTTTATCAATGATTTTCAAATTAAATGTTATATCATTTCTTCATTGCCAACTTTAAAAGACACTACTACAGGAGCACTACACTTCTTGAATGTCAAAACTTTGAAGGGCTAAACAAATAAAAAAAGTAATGCCAATTTAAAAATGACAAAAAATAGAAAATGCAGTATAATTTTTGTTTTATGTTTTGTTTTTGTTAATATGTAAAACAATTATATTAGCGAATGATCACTATTACTGTACGTTATCTTACCACATTCTTTGTTTTACAAGAAAGTACATGAATAAAAAGATTAACGGGACTTCCAACTCAAGAACAACCTCTATATAACTGGCCATGAGAAAAAAAAGACCTTTTTCTAAATGTAATCCCACCATAGATAGTATTTGACCTTGAGATCTATTAACAGACATTTCAAAGCTAAGTTGAATGGGAAACCGTCGAAAAATATTTGAAAAAATATCAAGGAACAATATTTATCGCTTGTGTTCAAAAACCAAAGCTGCTGCGTGTCACCAAATATAGGCACCATGTTTAGTAAATGCAATGGCTTTGGTTCATTTACCCAAACTTTTCTCGTTCCCCAATATTACCTGCTTTGGAAAAATAAAGTCTAAAACTGTTCAGCTTTGGGTCACTCTTACGCCCGTTCAAAAAACGCCCATATTTGGTAAACACAGCGGTTTGGACCAGTTTACCAAAGCTTTTCTCGTTCTCCAGTGATACTTGTATCAAGAAAATAAGTCCAAGCGTTAAAAAATCTAACGTGTTGTGTAGATCAGTTTAAAAAAGACAATGAAACCTAAATACAAACATTTATTATTTATATAGATGAATATTTGTCCTACAAAAATGAAAAATTATTAACCAAAATTATTAACTAAATTGATATAAATTTAAAAAAATTTATTTTGAATGTTTTATTCCGAAAAATTCGTATTAAATATTTAGCTTCAGATTTCTGGAACGAAACGAAAATTTACTTTTTGCATGGTTCTTATACAAAGTCAAAAAATTATTTAACTGACCCCAAAACTCAAACATTAATATTATTAAAATTATGAATCTCCTCGTGAAAATCTACTCCTATTACAACTGATAGAAATAGTCTATCTACTATCATATTGATTTCTTTAGCGGACAAACAATTTTCCGTTTATATAACGATTTCATAGAATTCCGTGTTCTTTTTTATACGTTCTTTAATGCCCTTCTCTAGATAAAAAGAAAAACAAACAAGAAAGTTTAATTCTGCAATTGCATCAGTAATTTTAGTAAATGTTATTATTATTTGAGATAATAATTTTATTCAGATGTTTTATAGAATTATTAAAATCACTATATTGATACGGTATTTATTGACAAATTACAAACTCATTAAAGTAGTAATCAGGGCCATTTAGGTACGCGTGAAACTTATGACTCATAAGTAAAAAATAATGATTGCGTTTCATAGTTCCTGATATCTTGTCCTTTTATGTACATTCTTTCAATATGATTATTTGTTAATCGCTAAAATACACGTTTGTAATCTGCCAAGACTACATACTTCAAATTTTCATTGATCAAATAAAGAATGGTTTTACACTAAATAAAATAAAGCTGAGAAACAAACGATATCTAAAAGAAACTTTAATAGACGCAGACTAGGCAGATGATTTCGTGCTCCTAATACACCTGCCCTAGTCGCACAGCTACTGGAGCAAGAAGTAGGAGGCATTGGCCTCTATGTGTTTTAAACAACAAAGAGCCATCTTCACTTTGAGTGTCAGGCCTCTAAAATTATCAGACAATTTCACATACCTTGGCAGCAATATCTCATCTACTGAAATTAATATCAACATACGCCAAATGAAGGTGTGGATTGCTATTGACTGGTTATCGGTCATATGGAAATGACCGATAACCAGTTAATAATAAGATAAAATGGGAATTCTTCCAAACTGTGGCTGTGTCATTACTACTATATGAATGCACTTCATGGATGCTAACGATACTCAAGGAGAAAAATCTATCTGTGAACCACACAAGAATGCTAGTTGTTGTTTTGAACAAATACTGGAAGCAACATTCCACGTAGCGTCTGTACGGCCACTTACCTCTCATCTCTAAAACCATCCAAGTAAGAGGAACAAGACCTGCGGGGCACAGCGGGAGAAGCAAGGAAAAATTTATGAACGGCCTTCTTTTATGGAGCCCTACATATTGGCCAGCCAATGTTAGCCGGCCAGCAAGAACTTAGGTTGAAAGACCTGCTAGGTGCAATGGATGATAGGGACAGATGGAGAGAGAGAGAGAGAGAGAGAGAGAGAGAGAGAGTTTGGAAACTTCATGCAGTCAGTTTGATTTAATGATGATGATGAAGGCTGGATAAGACTAGGATGACTGATACAATGAGACTGACAGACAAATGTCAGAAATCCCTTTCATTTATTTCATTTTTTAATAATGCCTACTTGATAATCTTTGTTGAGAATCAAAAATTTATATTGAACGGTTATCAACAGTAATCTCTGCTATAAAAGATAAATCCACATATGATATTTTATATTTTTAGCTTTTAGCTTTATCTGAGGAATCTAAATTTATTCGGTGAAAAAATTTACTGAATTTCTTCTTTTTCGGTTTTAGTGAGCGACACTAAATAGATTTATCGATTTGATATTTTTTGTTTTTTATCAATGACTAGGCAATATTACTGCTTTATCATCACTAAGCAATACTATTATATAATTATTTTACATATGTAGCTTGAAGAACATTCATATGACTTCCCATTGTTAATAATTATTAGTGATTGCCTCATGGTACGACTGCCTTTTATCTTTGATTAACAGCACTTTTACGTTACAAACCTTTCTCGTGTACTATATATATACATACTAAATTTGATAGCACTACATTAAATCACTTAGTTGTCTCTAAAGAACTAACCGAATCTTCCCAATTATTAATACAGAAATAATGGTGAACATTCCTGTATCATTGACAGAACAATTCCTAAAAAGCATACGTCATAACTAAATAAAAGACCCACAGAATTCCTAGCATTTCTTTCTGAATTATTTGCTTTTATAAAGAAAAATCCTTACAATTTATTTGTCGTTAAATAAAAAAAAAAAAATTTACTAATAATACAGTTATAAAGAAAATCTTATCGAACACATTAAATTTGAAAATGAAAGCAAATGAAAATATTGAATCAGGTAAATTATGAAAATCTGAGTGAAGGCTTTAAATATCACTATTGCAAAAAGCTGATAATTTTTTGTTGCCAGAAGGAATTTAAGTTAATTAACATTGAAATTTTAATATGTAATTTTTCAATAAACAATGTTTCACACTGCTCCTCAATATAAAGAGATATTGTTAGTATTAAAGGACACGAAGCCTTCTTAGGTTATTCAGCCTTGATGCTTAACTCTTTGATGGCAAAAAGTCTCTAACGATTTTCAAATATTTAAGCCGGTCGTAACATTTCATCGACATATCTTGAAATTCAAAGGTTTATTTCATTCTTTTAATTTTTCTATTTTTTATTTTTGTTCTTGTTTAAAGACAGAGGAATTAATATGGCCTGTCTTCAGTCTTCAGCCTCACAGCTGCTACACAGAATTTTACAAAAGCCCTAAGCCCTATCTTTTACATTGTCTGGCTTCCCAAACTTTGGACGCTGTTGTTGCCACAAGGGGAAAAAGAACATCTTTGAAAATACAGATCTTCAACATGAAAACACTCTTTCATAATTTTAGCTTCAAGAAAACTTGAAATATAAATCAATGTCAAGACTGTATTAGTGATAAGAAATGAACTAAAACATTCAACTATATAGAAATAAGGGATGTAAACTATTAAATTCATTAGAGCTTATCCATCGATAAATATGACATCGATAATTTTTGTCATCGAATGTATTCATTTGTCGAAAGAAAAATTTATAAAGTATTTGTATTCGAGGTAGAACCTTGATAAGCTTTAAGCAAAAAATATCATTATGCTGTTTATTGCAACAATTTCAAAACGAATATAATTTTAAATCTTTATATACACTTTAAATACTTATTTGATATTATAGACAAGCATTTGAATAATGAGTAACATTTTTAAAAATTTGTATTCATATTGGAAATATGTTTCTCTTTCTTTTCACGAATATATTTTAAAGAGTCTCACAAAATTATTGTATCTATCATAAGTACATAAATAGTTAATGTAACATAAACAAAGCATTATTATTATATGTAATCCTATTAACATAGGTAAAAATATGTACATAGATACTAAAAGGACTACCTGGTGTTGCCCGGGTGAAGTAAAAACATCATATGTATAGTAAGAATTTTTTTTCTATAATCTATGCTTATAAATTTATTCATTTATTTATTTATTCTATTAGTTTATTTTTACATTAAGGTGGATCAAAAATATCGAAATAGAGTTTCGTCTCGTTCGTGAATAAATTCCAAAAACGGAATTAATTAGCAATAGATGCAATTATTAAGAAAATACAAACAGTTTTCAAGAATATACAATTATTATCAATATGCACTTCAGAAAATTATGCGATTATTAAGAAAATGCTAACTTCCAAGAAATTTTTATTCAATCATTAAGAAAATGAAATACAAATATTTTTTTAAATTGTTCTCAATTTATAAAGTGAATAAACAAATAAACATTCATCTAATTTTTTAACGTGGAAGATATTTATCTATTTTTTAAAAAATATATAGAGAGAATTTCATTAAATGTTTTTTCTCTTCTGCCGGATTCGTCTGACTTTTAGTAATGCAACTTGGTTATACTGGTTACTTGCTTCGTTTTTGATTTGAAACAGTGAAAGACAAGGGAGTTAATTAAATTAGTGTGTGTAAAATCTTTAAAATTTCTTAGTTGGGATACCGAAAAACTTCTCTTAATTAAGTTACTGGTTGCTGGCTCGACTCCAAACCAATTATACTTTTATCGCAGGACAAATCGAAGAGAACCTTATAAAATGTTCAAAAAAAAAACAAAAAAAAAAACAGACACAAAGATCTAATATTATAACACATAATTATTTATTATTTTTATTTAACTTATTGATTTTAAGATAATATTTTCTTCCCTTAATGAACTTTTGAGTGGGGGGGTCTCTGTGACGTAATGACAAACGTGGTGAATTGTGACATTGTAGTAAGCAAGTTCGAACTCCAGTCACTCTATTACGTTCACTTGTGGGCTGATACCTTTAGGAAAGGCATGGAACCTCTTATCCCTTAGCTATGGGTTAAATAGCACCACTAGTCCTTCTACAAATATGGAATTGACATTAAATAACCCGCGGAGGTAGGTAGGCCATTAAACAAAAAAATAAAACTGTTGAATGTATTTTGATGTCACCAGATTTTTTGTTTGTAGTTTAATTAGTAACTGAGAGAAGAAGAGTTTTTATCTTATTTTGGTAAGTCAATCACGATCAAATTTTGTTTTTAATTTCATAGTTGAGAATACTAGTTGTTCACACCTTAACAAAACAACAGAGATAATTCTGAGCAAATCTTATTTCTGGAAAATGTTCACAGGGCAATAATTGGCGGGCACTAATAATGTCAAAATTATTAGCTATTGGAGAAGCTCACCAAATTTAATTTCCTATAATTTGTAAAAAATTGCAAATATTCAAAAAAATACATAAAACGTACACGCCTTAATTATAAACTGACGGTGAAAAATCACGGGGATGTAATGCACCACATCTTATTACACAGGGCAAATCTTTTGGAGTATGTGTCATGGGTTGGCAAAACCTGCTTTAATATATTGGAATCATCTTAACAAAAATCAAATCAAATTTTACTGGCAAATTACGTAAATCTCTTTTTTTAAACAACCATTGTCTTATATATATAATGATAAATAAAATCAATAATGTTTATGTAATCAATCTATATAACTAATTGAGAAGGACACATATACACACGTGTGTATGTGTGTGAGTGTATGTGCGTACGTGAGTTAGAGAAACAGAGAGTCCGTGTATGTGTCTTTTCGAATTAGTAATATAGATTCATTACATAAACATTATTAAATTTATTTATCATTATATCTCTATATATAATGACAGTCATTTCTGCAAAGGTGGGTCATCTCCTCGATCCGCTAAAAGTATCTTTGGAAGCGCGCATTACTCTTCAGTCTGAATATATCCTTACCTTACTGCATGAGCGACAAACAAAATAGCTTTTATTTTCGTTGACACTGCCACCTCAGACCTGCTGTAGACCCACATATTCTATTATAGAAAGTTACACAAGCTACAAGTACATTACCGCGGAAAGTCTTGTGTTGAACGAATCATTGACACTTTGATGTCAGATGACTAGCTAGTTCGGCTGTGGACAAACAGACCCTACAATAGATGTTACAAAATGTCCTGACTAAAAAGTCTCAGACACCGAAACCGAGTCATACTTCCGGAGTTCTCGTTTCTGGCTGGAGTGTTTGATTTTCGGAGCTTCGTACGCTTTACAGCCATTGTAGATCATTTTTTCCCAAGTTGATCGATTTATCGCCATTTGATCTCAGTCTACAGTATCTATACGGACAACCCTGAGTTTTTTTCATTACAAACCAATAAGCAAGCAAACGAACCGTGTATATATATATATATATATATATATATATATATATATATATATATATATATATATATATACGTGGTGCATTCAATAGGTTTCCACACTTTTTTGTACAGGCATTTAAAATTGTCGTAGACACTTGAAAATTCAGAATGTCATTGCTATACATCTTATAAGATGACTGACCAATTTTTATGATTTCAGGTTTAAAGGAACAGCTACAACAGCAATTGGAATACACCCTACTAAAGCCTGATTGTCACAGCTGAAGAATTTCAAAAATGCAATCTTGACGTGAGAACATTTTAGAAAAACGATATGCGAAAAAATTCTGTTTTAAACTTGGAAAAAATGCCGCCACAGAAACGTATGGAATTCTTCGGACTGCTTTTGGACCATCTTGCATGAATCGAGCATCAGTTTTTGAGTGGCATAAGAGATTCAAGAAAAGCAGGGAGTCTGTGAGGGATGATGAGAGGTGTGGGAGGAGTAAGGAAGTCAATACAGCAGAGTTGATTGGCCAAAGGTTTCGGGTTAGAGTTACTATGTTGAGGTTTTAAGGGAGTTCAGGAAGAGATTCCGTCGGAAGAGGCCAACACTTTTCAAATCGGGTCAGTGGCATTTCCACCAGGACAATGCACCAGTCCACAACTCCATTGCTGTTAAAGACTATTTGACCAAGATGGGCATGAAGACTTTTGCTCTCCCTCCCTATTGTCCAGACCCTGGTTTTTGTGACTTTTGCTTATTCCCTAAGCTCAGAGGCTGTCGTCATGAGACAATTGAGGAGATGAAAGAGGCTGTGACGAAGGTCATTAACACGCTCACACAAGAGGACTTCCATAAGTTGTTGGAACGGTACAACAAGTGCACTGCATCCGGAGGAGATTACTTGGAAGGGGACTAGAGTTTCATGTGTGTATTATCACTAAAAGTCCCCATATGAAAAAATTCTGGAAACTTATTTAGTGATCCTCTTATATATATATATATATATATATGTGTGTGTGTGTGTGTGTGTGTGTGTGTGTGTGTGTGTGTGTGTGTGTGTGTGGATAGATAGATAGATAGATAGATAGATAGATAGATAGATAGATAGATAGATAGATAGATAGATAGATATGAAAAAAATCATGGAGATAAAAGCATTTAAAGAAGCGAGTATATAAAACTTACAGAAACAGTGTGTACCAATATTGTTTTGTAAGTTCGGCGTCATTATATGAAACCATTTTGTAATTTTTATAACTTCATACACCACAAGTTTAGTGAGAGTCTATCAGAAGAAACAATGTCAGAAATACGAGTTCATCACAGACTTATTTTATATGCAGAAAAAGTTGTGTAATTTTTTACTAAAGAATAAGTGATACTGATATCTTTGAATCCGAAAAGGTTTTTTTATTGATTTAATATTGAATAGTTTCTGTATATACTGGAGAATATTTGAATTAATATGTTAAATTAATTCTTATCTAATATTTCTCATCAAAAACTCTAAAGTTTAAATTCAGATTAATGTAAATTAAGCCATCATGATTTATTTATTCACTTTTTGTAGAAAATAAGCTAAGGACACCCTATATCAAAAACTGATCCCAGGAATAGTTTTGCTATGAATAAATCTACTAAATTGGCGTTTAGAAACACTAAAATTATTTTTCATAATTATCTTTCTCATAATTATAAAAACTTGTATAGCTAATAATGTACGGATTCACAGATAAACACACACACACACACACACACGCACACACACACACACACACACACACACACATGTACATTCACACACAAACGTGTTGGATGATTGAAAAATTCTACAACATACCGAACAAGCAAAACTTGTACCAGATTATTATAAAAAAACTTTTGTAAATATGTCACTTCATTCACAATCTGATTTGATTTATGTCACACATTTTGAAATGATAATTAAATATCAACTGAATTTATATTTTTGTCCTTGATCCTCAGTTAAATTCAAATTTTGTTTCAGGTAAAACAATTTTATCTAAATTAATACAATTCTTTTTCTTTTTCTTTTTTAATTTCCTTTTTCTTTAGCATTTTAAACTTTTGCATCTAAGAAGATTTTTCCATGTAATTAGTTATGGATAATGAATTTCTAATTGGTACCAGGACTCTCTTTTTATGCCTACAATAAAATGCACTTGAATATTCAATGGTCGTTGATTAAAAATGGCTTAGCTGGATCTCCAGGCCGTTAGGTGACAAATATAAATAATTTTCGTTGATACTCGTAATCATGACACATTAATGCTGTTTTTTAATTGAATATTTTCACTTTCACTGATATGAATATCTATTATTACATCATAACTGCTGAAACTTCGCCCTACAGATACAGTTCAATCATAGATGACATAAACATTCATTTTAGTGTTTGCTTTTTATCCTTTATCGATTATTTATGTCTTTTGTCGTATGGGTTTAATTGATATATTTAAGTCTGTAATAGATCAGCGATTACAAAGTACAATTACACGATCTGCAGACGTGAGTGTAACTTCTTTTCCAAGATCTATGACTTAGCTTTATCTATAAATGAAGCACTGACATATCAAGCACTCTTGTCTTCTTTGGAATGCTTTCCTGCCGAATATATCAATGCTAAAACATTAAACCAATATTTCACACTGAGAGAAATAAAACCCAAAAATTGAATAAACATTTTTCAAATCAAGTTTCTCCAGAAATCGCCCAATAGTGAATAGGCAAAGCAGCTGCTGCTACTCTATGTCTTTAAAAAATCTATTAAAGTTTCTATATGTAATAATGGAATAAAGTGACTATGATAAGTCATTCTTGAAGAAAATAATGAAAAATATAAGTCACTGAATGAATTCTTCTTGCGATCCTTTCTGTTACAAATATTAACTTTTAATTACCGACGAACATTTAGAAAATTTATCTTTGATTCATGATACAGGACAATTGAATTTTCCATTTCTTGATTTTCCTGATTTTTCATCGGAATAAAAAATCCAATTTTTTAAGAATTTTACCCGAATTACGTAATATAACAGTACTTACCCGCATTACATCCGGTTTTATGATAGCCAATGATATTCATAGATTACTTTGCATCAAAATATTCTATTTATTTATGCTTAAAATCGATCTCACTTTCAAAATCTAATATTACAAATATTTTCATTTTGAAAGAAATTCGATATAAGAACATAGCGTGTAATGTATTTATTCTCCTTATACTGACCTCAAACCAAAAATCTAACAAATTGTAACCAAAAAATGGCAACAATTATGGGATGAAAATCCCCACAATAAGCTCTTTCAAATACAACAAATTTTAAAAGGAAGGAAGCAGGATCCTAATAACACTAGAAGAGAAGAAACTACCCTTACTCGACTACGCATTGGAGACACTCAACTGACTCACTCCTTCATTCTTAAAGAAGAACCTCCCCCAAAATGTCCATGAGGAAACCAATACTCAATCAAGCACATTTTGATAGAATACACAAAACTCAACCACACCAGGAAAAAGTTTTATGAGGCGAACAGCATGAAGGAACTATTTTAAAAAATTGCTCTCAAAAACATAATCAACTTCTTAAAAACAATTGGCCTCCTATCAATGATATAGACTATGTTACCAACACCTTCAACCATCAAGTTTATACAAACAAAAAGCTTTGATAAACACTTGATATATACACACATACATATCAGAATTTAACACTCAATGACCCTTAAGAGGTCAATTTGCCATAAAACCCAACCATCACCAACCTAAACATTTGCATTTACAAATCATATATATAATATATGTGATAAAAAGGCTCTGGCATTAAATAACCTATAGAGGTTGATATGCCATTAAATCCAACCAACCAACTATTCTCCTTGTTTGATAAAAAATAATCTCCAGACATCTGTGATTACAGAGCTACGAAAAGGTCTATTTTTGTGGGAAAATGTCCTTAGAATGGATATTTATCTGTTCTGTAGAGAAATAGTGATAATTTCTTCGGGATATTTTTTCTTGAAAGCTTGAAAGTCAAAGCAAGTGAAAGGGTTTTAGTGAGGGGACATGATTTACATCTTTTTTTTTTAATGTTATGTTACATATATTTTGAAGTTAGAGCTTCTCCAGACGACGAAATTAGGTCCAAGTCGCAAGGGAAAAGAAAATGCAACTTATCTTTGTTTTCGTCTTTAATGAAAAAACACAATCTACATGTATTTGCAGATAAACGTTCAAAAATGAAGGTTCAGTTTGGTAGTATATTTACATTGTAAATTGAACATCCACCGTCATAAATATGGACACAAAGTCAAGTTGTAACAAAGCGTTTTTGGTAGATTCCCTGAAAAGGTAAAACTTTCCCCAAGAAATGAAAATCATTTCCACGGAGTGCAGATTTTTTTCCAAAAGTAGATACGTTCGTAGTTCTCTGAGCATGAACATTGGGAAATTAGCTGGGGTGTTTGTTTGTTTGTTTGTTTGTTTGGTTGGTTGGTTGGTTGGTTGGTTGGTTGGTTGTTTTTTTTTAGCAAATAAATAGAACAAATTCATCAAATATAATGCTGTCTATTCAGAGGTTCTTTTACATTGAAAATATTTGTAAAATTAGATTTTGAAATTGAGATGGACGTTAAGCATTAATAAATAGAAGAACATCACTAAACATCTTTAAAATACACACTTTATAATAACGGTTTAAACGATAAAATTGAACAATTTAATTTAAACGTTTAAATTCAAAAAGGTTTTTTAAGAATTAAAAAACGTCCGTTTTCTCTCATTATCAAACTTTAGAATATATAAAATAAAGCAATTTTTACAGGAAATATCTATAATAAATATACAGTCTTCTATTCCTATAGTCTTTGATACATAACATACCAAAATTGTCCACGTGTTCATTTATGAATATCAATTATTTTATACCAATTTAGAAATTAATGCATGTTTATAGATTCCATCTAATTAACAAATTAACTAAATCCATAAGTCGTTACTTTCATCTATCAAAGAACTCGTCCCTTTGAAAACAGTGTTGAGTTCTCTTTGAATATTAAAGTATTAATTTGCAAATCATTGTGATATTTTGAGGATTACTTAACGTTTTATTGGCATAAAATGTAATTTCACCTTTGAGATTAAGAATTCAAGATATCTATGCCAAATAGAGTTTTTAAGGGTGACAAAAAAAATTCTGAAAGTTCAGTTGAAATCTGACCCAAACTGACTGGGCTTTTGTAATGTGGGTAGATGGACTGATATTTGGTGAATTATAAGATTCTATTTCAGTATTCATATGCTAACTTGAAGTTATCACTCAAAAAATAACTTCTTTACCATAACAAGCAAAAAGAGAAACTATTATTTAAACACACACACACATATATATATATATATATATATATATATATATATATATATATATATATATATATATATATAATTCGTAGCTTTTTGTTTTGAAGTTGTCAGTTGGAACGATTTCAGCGTTGTTTTAAAACGTTTGGTTGGAAAAAGCTTTACTAATAAAGTTAGTGATTTTTAGCTATTAAGATATTCAATATGTCGATGCCTGTGTTAAATGCTATTCTATTTATATTTGTTAATTTATCTTCTGTGCATATTGATTCTAGGATTTGTAATCGTTTTTTATTATTGTTTTTATATATAATTATAGTATAATCTGTGAGAAGCTTCCTTACATCGAAAGATGTAAGCCGGTTAGTGCTATTGTTATGTTTTATAATTAAAAGATGTTTTATGGCGCTATTATATATATATATATATATATATATATATATATATATATATATATATATATATATATATATATATATATATATATATATATATATATGAAGTAAAGTTTAAAGCCTTCGTGCGTAGCGATCGCTGGCAATTAAAACAGTCCTACTTTTCTTCCTTCAGCGATAAATACGTGGTTCATTCAATTAATAAGTTGAATTTTTCAATTAAATAACTCATATTTCAAGTAAGAAAAAAATATTGCTTGATTTTTTAGTATAATGTACTTTTTTTAAAACACATTTTTCTCATCAAAAAAAGCTTTTGCATTCCTTTAGCATAGAAATCTTTGGACTGAGCTTTTAGCCATTTTTACCTCACGAAGCTCTGCACATCTTCATCGCTTTAAAACTTTATTCCATGCAAAATTTCTTTGAGGGAGCCAAACCCGTGAAAATCAAAGAGAGTCAGATCTTGACTATAAGGAGAAAATGGCAGCTATTCCCAACCAAACTGACTGAGACAACTCCTTTGCTTTTGGTCAGGCGACAACATTTTGAGACCACAACGACAACAGACCTGAGAAAATGTAGTCATTATGCTGTACCAGCAGAAAATCATAGATGTTCAGAAATGTCCCCTATTGGGGCTACAGAATACACCGACTGCCTCACTGCACCCTAACGAGTGTCCTGGATATGACACTAAACAATCTCATGGTAAGGTATCCAATAATGCTGGAGTTTGGGGGAATGCGGAGTACCCCTTTTATTGCCATCACTCCCAGGTTCACTCTGGCCCATAGTGGTAGCACCTGATAGGGTCCTATCTATTGGTTAAATAGAACTAAACTGTGTACTTATGCTAAACTGAATTGTTTGAAATAGAACTATTTATATGTATAAAAATGGATTTGATATTCAATAACCTATATTGGTTGCTATGCCATAAAACCAAACCAAACGTATAGTAACTTTTCACTTAGCCAAAATGAACACATTAACTGAATCCACCATTTCAGGTGTGCTCATCAATGTGCGCCAGCCTGGTCTGTATTCATCTTGAATAATATTTCGATTTTCTTATAAAAATCTAGCACATTTTTAAATATTCTTTTTACTGAAACATGCTTCTCTGTATGTATCACACATTGTTCTGCAAATTTCACGTGGTTTACGTTTCTCAGCCGCCAAAGTTTTGATGACAAGCCTCTGTTCATGCCTTGATCACTCTGATTTGCTGTCAATTTGAATTAGCTGAAAACAAATATTTTTCCTAGATTAAATTAATTTTTACTACAAACCACTTCCAAACAATGCATGGTTTACAATTATGGGGGGAAAAAATTCTGAAAAAATAAAATTATTGAATGAGTTTCGTATAGTTGCTTCTCTGGATGTTACATTGAAGCTTAAAAAGAAATGTTCCAACATTTCAGAAAGAAAGATAACGTCCCAAAGTACATAAAATCATCTCCCATATTTGAAAATATGAAAATATTCACCTAAGTCAAAATAAAATAGGAAACTGCATTGAAAAACACTAGGCATGTATACAGTTCGAAACCAGCATACCGTCAAACTGTAAGAATAAATATAATGAAGACGTTTATTTAATTATTCAACAAACATTTCCCTAAAACAAGTAAACTGTATAAGGTATTCAGCAAGAAAATTGTAAGAATTAATTTATAGTCATACACAGAATATGTAGCAATTGACTTTTAAAAATCAATTGTAAAGTTATCAACGCACGTAAATTACTTTTAAATCCTTTTTTCTACAGTAGAAAGTGGATTTCCTATTAGAAGAAAACTGTTTAATGCTTCTCATATTGTATACTAAACCACCGTAAAACTGACGGGACAATATTTTTAAAAATTACATTGGAGAAACTAAGCAACCAGAGAAGTAACGATATTAATTTAATTTATTGATGAACGAAGTCCACCAAACTGTCTAAGTATAAAAAATTAAAAGCTAAAACATTCGAAACTAAATGAATTTTGAAAAAATGAATGTCTTTAACAGAGAATCAAAACACTGTAGATTATATTTAGCAGTTAGATGAATTTTATCTTGATATCTAATATATATATATATATATATATATATATATATATATATATATATGTGTGTGTGTGTGTGTGTGTGTGTGTGTGTGTGTGTGTGTGTGTGTGTGTGTGTGATTGAATAATTATTTTCAAAGATATTAAGACGTTAATTTTAGTTTATTGTTACCAATTTTATTTATCACGCTGAAATATATTGATGATATTTTGCAATTTCTTTTGAAAATATATCTTCTTAATGAATTACCTGTTGTAATTGCATTATCAACATCTGAAAATTTATGATTTCACAAAGTGAGCATTCTGAATTTCTAAATGGCTAATTTTTACAAAATGTACGAATCAAAAAATTCTTTGAGACAATCATCCTAAAAATTGTCCTGGAACTTTTTAAAAAATCCATAATTCTATATAATTCCAATAATATCGCAAGTTGTTTGCTATTCAAGAATATTTCACCTCAAAGAATAATTCGTTGCTGAACTAATATCGTTCAGATATTTTCCTCCCGCTTCGCCAAACTTATATCAGAGGCATCTCTGGGAAAATGAGCAATTCGAAAGAAATAATGCAAATTAGCTTGAAGGGAATATGCACAAAGTATGGAGGATGCAGGACTGACTGCAAGGCGCTGTGATCTATTCACCTCCAGGTTATCATGAATGCCTATTTCGACTTCCGAAAATATGCGATTAACACTCTGTGATAGTAGCAGTAGTAGTAATGTTATTATTCGAGATGACAATTTTGCAAATATCTAAATCTATAATGTTCATGAAGGCTTTACTGTTTTGTTTAAATGATGTTATTTGTTCAAAAGGAATCGTGATTTATACATAAAATCTAGAGAAAAAATAATATGGAAAAACAAGATTCATATAAACAAATGCGAGATTATTTTTAATTGTGACATTAATGAAACGTATGTCGTGCAGCATATTTTTCATCGATGTTTTTACGATGTATCTTGAAGTTGAACAAGTATTCCGATATGAATTTTGGACAAGTTTTTCAATCAAATAAAAACCCTGAAATAAAGTTCAACAACAACAACTACAACAACAACAACAATAATAATAATAATAATAATAATAATAATAATAATAATAATAATAAAATTGTTGCAAACAAGCAGTTATAGGCATGGAACTGTAATCCCTTGGAGTCTAGAACAAATACATCAGTTATATAAAAGCGAATACAGACCGAGGAAAAAGGGAAATTGCGGAGAAAAAAAACATGAAACAGTAAGGTAAACCATTTGTGAATGCAATAAAGTGGTTCAAAGAATACGAAAAAATGAGGAACGATAAAGTAAGGATTGTGATGCGCTAAGAAGTTGATATGCGAATTAGCTTTTATCATGTAAACAAATTGTACCAATTGTCTTAGAAAATAATAAAAATAAGATACTGTGTGGCTTTAAAATGAAGGTCTACCATTCCATCCTCTCGAAAAGGCCGAGTCTGAAAGTCGTAAACAAGGAAACGAGCCTCTGTCAAATTGTGAATGTGACACAAGGTGAAGACGAAAGTAAAGATTGAAACAATATCAAGACCACATCGAGTAAATTGTTGTAATTGAAGATTCTAGCCCTGTCCATAATAACGGGTACACTTGTCACCGTGCTTAAAACATGAGGACCAAGATAAGTATTGATGATTTGAGACTTGCTGTCACTTAATCTTTCGCAAAATACACTTATATTAATGCATTAAATGTAGTAGTAGTAGTAGTAGTAGTAGTAGTAGTAGTAATTGTTGTTGTTGTGAAAGTTCAAAATTTGACTGATCTGTGGAATCATGAAAAATATTACTATAAATAAAACAGAGGATGCTATTGTCACGAACTTTCAAGTTTAGTTGAGCAATGCAATACGTAATTTAAAACAAAATACGACACAAAGTTAAGTAATGAATTCATTAATTTCAACTGCGTGGTATTTCTCAGCCAATACAGGACATCAGTAGTTTCAATTTGTGATTTCTATTGAGCATATTTGCAAACACTCACATGATAAAGTCATAAAAACACATTTTCAAAACAAAAAATTTAAGCAGAGACCAAAACAGGAACAAGAATTGATGTACATTATTGATCAGACATTGAATAAATTTATTGCAAGACCCATAATTTCAATTAATGAATGTATTATAAATGTTGCATCGCCAGATATACGGATGTGGGAAATAGACATAAAGAAACCGAAAACACGAAAAACTTTACGACTTCTTAATTCAGGTACGAAACTTTTTATTACCTATGAGTTAAAGGTTATTCGACATGAGGAGAGAGACACGCAATCTTTCTATGCTGACTGCTTTTACATTGTCAGCTCTCAACCCAACCAACGCGCGGCGCCCGTAGCGCACAAAGTCGTCTGACCTCGCCCAGGTCTGAATCTCAACTAACTCGTTCGGCGGCAGGAATTCAACTCCTGCTTTTTCTCAAATCCCAAAATCCTCAGCCCACGCATCCGGTGCGTGACGTCACTCACATCCCCTGGTCCCAATTTCTCTCTGAGATTTTTATTTTGACATCTCTGAATGACATATCCTCTCCGCAAGCGCGTGAACACCTGCGTTAATGTTGCACCTAACTAACCCATGCACTGAGCCGAAAGGTTCTCATCCTAACTAAACCGAAAGGCAAGATAAACAAAACGAAATCCCTCCGCAATTATATTATATAAAGAGAATACAATAAACAATTTCTTTTGCACAATAACTGATAAAATACTATATAGTTTTTAAAACAGTTCAATATTAAGTTTTAGCATGATTCAGATTCAGAAGAATTCCGCTGTGAATTTTCATTCGATTTCAGTTTACACTTTACTTTATAGTTTTATTTCGTTTTCTTTACCAACAAAAAACAATAACCATAACATTACGTAATTATTGTTGATGGGTTATAATTGATACGACAATTTTTGTATTTGTTACATTAGGCTAAAATAAGTGTCGAAAAATCGTTTCCATGATTTTATTTATTAAAGTTGACATATTTTCTATAAGTGAAGCATATATTCATGTTTTACTCGGATGACAAATAAAAAGCTATTTATATAGTTTCATGTTTTACTCTATTTGAAGAGGTTGACCCATGAAAGTCTGTATTGCTTTCTAATTAGATTGCAATATTGTCAGTCCTACATCAGACTTAAAAGTTGGATCCGTTTCACTGACTTGATGATCAATCAACGTTTGTTGTCATCAGAAATGAGACGAAGAAAATTCCTTCTTTAAAGAAATTGTTTAAAAAGTCATTTAAATCTTCAAAACAATATTTCAATAATTCAGTAATCAATAACCACCTAATCACATGCTTTATGTAACTTGAATTATTTCATTTATATCCGTTTATTTGTTATCACTTTGTAAAAAGTTTTCTCTATAGATAGTAAATTATTGTAAATTATTTTCCTCTCTACTTCGTCTTCGTATCAAAGACTTTGATGCCTGATCTATTTGCATCAATAACACTGACTAGGCCGATAGAAATATCCCACTTTATTATTATACATTAACAACAACAACAATGATTTTATTCTTAGATAGATAGATAGATAGATAGATAGATTTCTATTTTATTTTCAGCCACATCTTTGTATAGCTTGCACAATGTAACTTTATACAGCTTGCACTTCGTTTAGTGTTACAGCCAGCAAATATTCCTTGCTTTAAATGAATTATAATTTTTTTTCTATAAGATTCTATTTTATTTTTTACGCTAATAATCAAAATATAATTTGTTAGATTGAGAAAAATACCAAACATTTGTTTGTGAATTTGTTTTTTATTCTTCATTTTAATGTCTTTTTTGTACCGTATTATTGTTTTAAACTAGGTAACCCTTTAGTGTAAGAGACCAACAAGAAAAATTTTAATAACCAGAAGAAAAAAGAAACCGATTTGGATTTTGGAAGAATAGAATAATACATTTCAAATGTGTAATGGCGTAATGGATTTTCGAAATGTATTGTAGATAAAAATTATGTTATTATCAGAAGGAATTTGACAAAACGAATTGTTAATGGAAGAAGAAAAGCAAATGTAATGTTATTTGTTAGGTAAATTGTTTTGGCTGGTCGCTGTGATCCGGACGGTTTGAATTGACAAAAACGAATCCAGATCAAAACCCCGAACTATCAATCATCAAACGTGATTGGTTTAAAGTTAAATAACCTATTTCCTGCATCGAATAAACAATTTTTTTTAAAACAATCCCAATTGAATACGCGTCCGCGAAAATTATTGAAATCTAAATTCGGAGAACATTGATATTTTCTTGGGGATGGGTATTGCTCTTCATACATCTCAGATGAAATATATATATATAAAGCAAGGGATTTCCTCGCCAACTAGATCAGCAGCAGATGAGCAGAAACAACCACTAGATTTTACGCACTCTGGGCTTTAACCTTATGTCAGACTACTGAGAAAAAACTATATTACATGATGTTTGGACGTGGTATAGTCTTGCCGATAGACAATCTCATAAAGAAGCGAGTAAGACAGATAATGCGTTACCTTCAGATGACCTTGTGCCCGACTCGTAAAAGAGAAGCGAAGTGAAGCCTGAAATAATGCAACGTCTTGAAGATAGAGATTGAGTAAGAAAGAGAAAACGAGATAACATGATACTTTAGAAACCAGCGTAGAGCAGACAAGAGATGCCCTTGTGCCAGCCTCGTGGAGATAAAGAAACGAAGAGTAATCAAAATAATATGGTACCTCAAGGGGACCTTTTACCAATTTGCTCTGGATATCTAAAAGGTGAAGTAAATCAAGAGAATATGATAAGAAGAGAGAGTCCCACGAAGAGAAAGTGAGTTGAATTCCCCCACGTCGCTCTTAGACCTGACCTTCTACCAAACTACCTTGGGTGTAGAAAGCGAAGAAAACTAAGATAATACGTCACTTTGTAAACCAATCCGATACTTGTGACGCCGTTTTACTCGCGAAAGAAACAAAGTGAGGAGAAACAACACGTGACTTGAAATCACCTTTTACCAGACTGCCCTGGGTATAGATCCTATTTACCAACCCCTCCACTCGGGCAGGATATGATACAAGGTCAATTTTTAAGCGGAGTTTAACAGGTTTGAATTCAGAGTTTTCCTTCTCCAAAACTAGTTGCCTCACCAAGGCTGAAGAACCCAGTCTGCCCTACTATTTACCCATAGCTGGAGGGAGAATAATTGGATTCATACCTTTCCCAAGGGTATTAGTGCTATGTGAAATGCAATCAGCCTCGTCCAGGATTTGAACTCGTGTCACCATGTCCATTTCCTACGACGATAACCATTACACCACGGGCACCTCCTGCCCTGGGTATAGTGAAGAAAGCCGATCATAATACCAAGGATTGAGGAAAGCAAACATAACAACAATTGAAAATTGCTTTGCGCCAGACAGAGAGAATAAAAAAGCCTAAAACGTATTCGAGGAATTGACTGACTTTTAATTCGTGAACTGATCTTTGACTAAAACTTACCATTTTCGAGATGGATGAATATATGTATCATTTTCTAAAGACATTTTTCCTTACTATCATTTATTTATTATACTGTTATTTTTGCAAGCCGCGTTTCGTTCTCAGCGTCGATTATATTTTTTTTTTTCTTTCTTAATTGTGCGGTCTCATTCGTTTACTCGTCGATCAGCGACGCCGATAAGCGATTGATCTTTTGTGGACAGATAACGAATCGGTTATGTCATGCAAAGATACACCCGACCAGGGGGACGATCAGCGGATTGGGAACGCAATCGCTCCAGTGTACCGTCACAACTAGGCGACCCAAAGACCTGTTTGATTCCCATTGTAAAAACAACCAATGATGCATCCATTTACGAAAGAAGGAAGGATTCTAATTCATATTTGATAGTTATGACAGTTATATGGATAATATGGATGATCAAAAATGATGTTCAGAAGACCCAACAAAGTTCATTCAGTCCATATATATATATATATAGAGAGAGAGAGAGACCGGTATATATATATATATATATATATATATATATATGTGTGTGTGTGTGTGTGTGTGTGTGTGTGTCCCAGGTCGAGTCATCCCAAAGACGCAAGAAATGGGACTTAATACCTCCTTGCTTAACACTAACCATTATAAGGTATGTATCAAGGGAAAAGTTGAACAATCCAGGTGTAGGGAACCTTCGGATCGCCCTCGACTACGGTCGCCAATTAATGAAAATTTTAGTAATATGTAGGTATTACTGACTCAACATGCGCTCCGAGATATACATTTTATATTTTACAAAGTTTTGATAATACTAATGTTGTTCCTTAATGTTTGAAATCTTTCATTACATCTAAATTAAAATCACGCGTAAAGTTTTATAAACAATGTGGTATTACAATTATTTCCATACGCATTTCCACGAATGAAATGTTTCATGTTTTTGATTCTTCCGTATTTGAGAACGTCCACTAACTTTTTGCTACTTGTGTAAAATCATTATTGCCACGTATTATGAGAAATTGCTTTTCTTTATATACAATCTCCCTTGGTCGCACAGAAATTGAGAATTAAAATTATTGTCTGTAATAAGCATCTCTCTCTCTCTCTCTCTCTCTCTCTCTCTCTCTCTCTCTCTCTCTCTCTCACACACACACACACACTTAACTAGTCATTATGCCTATCTGGTAAATACACTGAAGCGTCACCCTCCGCCATAACTCATGCCTACTTTCCAGTATTTCAATCACACATGCTTTATACGCTTAATGTCGCTGTATGCAAAGACTTTTCCTAGCGGCCGGAGCATATCACAGAAATAGCGAAGTATGCCCCAAGGAAATTGGGTTTCTTATCAATACTTCAGCCCGGCTCAATTTCTCACCTTCAACAAAGCCCAGATAATATCAGCAACAGAATACTCTTCTCACATATCAGACAATTGTGTCAGTGCTGTGCTGAAAACAATGTGATTTTATTAATCAACTACCCATCTCCGACCAGTCATCTCCAAACATTAGTATAAGACCGTGCATTTTCATTCCTGTCAATTAAATAATCTCATGGCTTATTCTCTAAAGAGCACTCAGTCTGACTTTCTTCTTCAACTTTTATGCTCTCTATTCTGAACTGCATTGCAAAGCTCCTGTCGATTGGATAATGAGCCGGTATCAGGATTTCTTTATTCCCACCATTATCGAGAAGTCTAACTTTTATGAACCTCTCTTTTGAATGTCACTCTAAACAACACAACAATATTTAGAAGAGCTTGTTTGTCCTCTATAGATGGTCAGTGGGTTTAATGTAAAGCTACTAGATTTGATATATATACTTAATGGATCCAGGGGAAGATTTTAGAATTTTGTTCATCATCGGTAAATGGACTCTCATTTAGAGAATAAGTAATAATCAGCGCGAAGTCATGTTGCAGCATGGCGTATCTCATCATACAACATCTAAATTTATTCAGTCAGCATTTGTGTATATTTACTTAGCTTTATCGCTTAATTAGGACTAACAATCCAAAGATAAAATATATAAGGTGAGGAATCTCTAAAGTGATACTTAAACTACACATTCGACCAATCACACGTACACACACAAATTTACTCACCCAATTATACACTCAGCTATACCCTCATTCAATCACATACCCACACACTCGATCACACACATAGTTCACTCACACACTCACACCAATCACTTTCCCAATCACACATACCTCTCCACAAAAAAATATACTCAATATATACTCAACACACTCATAATCAATCACTCACCCCCCCCACACACACACGCACACACATACACACACATACACACACACACACACACACTCATTCACAAACACATACATGACTACTACGCTAATTGAATTACAAAACCCCACCAAACAATATTAACTTCATATGAAAATATAACTGGCAAATCTATCTTTTGTCGAGTGGATTTATCTTTTATAGAAAACATTATTTGTAGCAAATCGGATTATTACAGTTTTTTCAATTGATAGAAAATATTTGAAAATAACCAGCAACTATCCCAATCTTGCCCTCTTACCTGGAATAGACTTGTACTTCAACTAGTACTTATTCTGTGATTAATCTGTTTTTGTTTCGTTTTTGGTTTTAATGGCATAGAAACCTTCATGGGGTATTTAATGTCACAACCATACTGGAAGAAGAACAGCAATGATACTATTTAACCGATAACTGGGAGCATAAGGTGGTTCAATACCTTTCTGAAAGTGAACGTAATTGCTCAGTGACAGTTCAAACCTGCTTACTTTTAGGTCACAGTCTAACACTTTAACCTTTATGCCTGTAATTAATCTATTTGTATACAGTAAAATAGAAGCTACTTCTATAAACAAACGTTAAAAATTAATAAACAGTGTTTTACCATTCATCCAACATGAAGACTTTTATAACTTGTAATGGTGTGAATTTTTCTTTTTACTGGTAAATTACACTTGTTCTATTTTTAAAAAGAAATAGAGTTGGTTGGTTTTATCAGCAAAAGATGCAGCTGAACTAAGTGTAAAATGTTTAAAAATATGTACATATTAAGTGATTTTATAATATACACGAAAGGTGTTCCGAAAATAATGTATCTTATTTATTTTCACAGTGTCTATCAAATAAAGCAAGTTTTCAGTTAGAAAAGGATATGCTCATAGTTACCACCAGTGGTCATGCATTTTTGCCATCGGTGAAGAAAGGGTTGCATACAGTTCCTGTACTATATATTCGCTCCGAAAGTAATGCTGGCCCGAGATGCAAGAGGCGCAAGGGGATGGTATGACAGTAGAGGTCAAGTCTTCCTTCTTATAACCTTTTTTTTTCCGTGTTACAGATAATAGTTAAGAGGTTGTATGAAGTGCGTACAAAGCAGATGTACGCAAATGAATTTTAGCATGCAGAAAAATACTCAACAATTCACATTTATTGACTCTTGCTGAATATCAAGAAAGAACAAACAGAGAATGGGGGAAAAGTTAAGTAGTATGTAATGTTTCATCAGTGACGACATACATTGATGTAAGGGACAAGCCACATTTAACAAAGCTGTCAATCGACATGAAGAGTACATCGATCTACACATCTCCATGAGTCCGACTGATTAAAAAAATCAACTTTACCATCAATATTTTCTTAATAATGACATCAGAAAAAAGTGGATCGCTTTTCCTAGTGCGAATTTTTATGAACGTGGCATACATATCCAATAATTGGGGTGACTATATGTAAAAATAGAATTCTGTTGGCGACAATCTACTCTATCCGACATTGGTTTTCTGCTCGATGTATTTATTGTAATTTCCGAGTAAATAGTTAAGAGGCATTACTTTCGGAGTATCATGTGCATGTGCACGCACGTACACATACATGTACATACATGAATTGAATGCATACGAATACATATTTCTTATGATATTCAACTTAGCAAACAATTTGTTTCCAATTTTTGGGCTTCAAGGATTAAGAATTTTAAATCACGTAAGAAGAACCAAATTTTGTTGTTACTAATATAACAAGGTATTGATTTAGTCATGTTTTATCATTCTAAATGCTAAGTTAAGGATAAATATTTTGTTTTAATAGAATTAAATTTTTAAAAGAAGAAATCTACATTTGAAAATCATGTTTAGAATCAATGAAGATGAAGAAATCACATAGGATTGATCAAGGCGAACAATTCACGTAAAATCGATCAAAGTGAAGAACTCATATTCCAATTTGGAAAAGTTTACCAAACAAGTAAATTAATTTAGATCGACAACCTGTTCAAAATTCTTCAACAGTTTTTGTGATCAATGGCTATAAAAGTCGATTTGTGTTTGTACAAATACTTCTGAATAATACTTTTTTTTTTTTATATATAGCCTTTATGATCATTATGTAATAAAAAATACTCGTCATAAGTACTTAAACAAACTCAAAATTTGTTTTTATAGCATAAGATTACAAAGCATGGAGGATCCAAATAAAATTACTAATATGGCAACTTTTCCAAATCGAATTTTTCAATGTTCTTCATCGATCCTGAACAAGATTTCTGAATATTTTTTTTTCATTTAACAATTTAACAATTTAATTTTTTTTTAATTCCCAGTTATTCAAAACTCCAAATCATGACTAAATGTATATCTGATTGATTGTTATCAAATCTGGTATCAAATTCTTGCGTAATGTTCCTGTTTAAATCTGAAAGATAAGTGATTAGTAGATTATATTTTTGTTCAAATACGAGGTGCATACAATAAGTTTCCAGACTTTTTTCGTAGGGGCACTTTTATTGATAGTACACACATGAAACTCTAGTCCCCTTCGAACTAATCTCCTCCGACTGCAATGCACTTGTTCTACCGTTCTAACAACTTCTGGAAGGCCTCATGGAAGTCCTCTTGTGTGAGCATGTCAATGATCTTCGTCTCAGCCTCTTTCATTTCCTCAATTGTCTCATAATGACAGCCTCTGAGCTTAGGGAATAACCAAAAGTCACAGGGAACAAGGTCTCGACTATAGGGAGGATGAGGAACTGTCTTGATGCCCATCTTGGTCAAATAGTCTGTGACAAGGATGTATTGTCCTCGAGGAAATGCCACTGACCCGATTTGAAGAGTTCTGGCCTCTTCCCTAGGAATCTCTTCCTGAACACCCTTAAAACCTCAACATAGTAACCCTAACCCGAAACCTTTGGCCAATCAACTGTGGTGTATTGACTTCCTTACTCCTCCCATACCACTCATCATCCCACAAAGACTCCCTGCCTTCCTTGAATCTCGTATGCCACTCAAAAACTGATGCTCAATTCATGCAAGATGTTCCAAAAGCAGTCTGAAGCATTCCATACGTTTCTGTGGCGGCATTTTTTCCAAGTTTAAAACAGAATTTTATTGCATATCGTTTTTCTAAAGTGTCCTGATGTCCAGATTGCATTTTTGAAATTCACCAGCTGTGAAAATCAGACTTTCGTAGGGTGTATTCCAATTGCTGTTGTAGCTGTTCCTTTGAATCTAAAATCATAAAACTTGGTCAGTCTTCCCATAAGATGTATAGCAATAACAAACTGAATTTTTCAGAGTCTACGACAATTTTAAATGCCTGTACAAAAAAAAGTCAGGAAACTTATCGTATGCCCCTCGTACATATTAGCAGTAACATATATATAAACTGCTGTCATTAAGTTTTGTCCCTTTCATTTATATTTGTTTTCAGAGTTCATAGTTTGTTAAAAATTGTTAATTTGCAGTATAAATGACATTTTTATAGCTTTAATTACATTCAGAAGCATAATCCTATTACATCTTTTGGAGTAAGCTTATGTTTTACACAACTACTTCTGTCCTTAAGCAAAAATCTGTTTTCAACACACAATGTACAATAAAGTCGAGTAAAATCATATAAGCCATTGTAAATAATTAATATATGCTTACAAAGAATATAAAGAAATATTTAGGAAATATCAAACTTTAAATGAAATAAGAAAACTAATCATTTTGTAGAATTTAGGACCTTTAAAACCGTAGTTAAGCAGTTTTCAATAGTTTTGTAGTCCACATGAGAAGTGACCTAAACTGTATCTTTATGTATGTTACTAGTTCCTAAGTAGAAAGATCAGGTATGAAAACGATCTTTGTCTCAAGCAATTTCTCCATAATTACAAAGCTTAGCTTAGGGCACCCAATGAGAATTGAACACAATACTTTACTATAAAATCTTGCTAACTCTTACAGTATGTCAGTTACCTAAACTTCTTCATACATTTATATATAAAATCTTATTTTCGAAAGATTTTGTCAAAAACTAGTAATTAGCAATATCTTATTTTATCTTATTAATACGGCACTGAAGTCGTCCTTTTTGCCTAACAACTTTCAACAGTGGACATCGCTTGTAGAGAATGCCTGTGTCGAGGATGGATTGCAATGCCATTGAAATCTATGGTATTCTGCGATGATGTCATCTTGCTCGTTATTGCCAGAATAGGACCGGAAGACATTTTGCATCAGAAACCTTGGAAAAAGAAGACACACGCAGACATCTAAGCTCATACATTTGTACGAATGAAAGATCCTTAGTGTGTGAAAAATGGAATTGAGAAAGAAACATAGAAAAAGAGAGAATCATTCTACAGAGAACAAGAAAAACCAATCATGGTAATGTTAATCCTTTCAGAAGCAGAAATTGAGTTCGCACTTTCTATTGTAAATCTTTTCTAACCCATTTTTTCCGTTTTTTTTTTTTTTTTTTTTTTTTTTTTGTTGTTTTTTTCTTCAATCCAATTTGCATATTTATCTGTATTTTTCTCTTTGCTATTTTCTCACTCATATTTTGTATCCTGTTTGTTTTACTCTTTTTGCTATTTTATTCCGTTTTACTATTTTCCTGTTTTGCCTGACACGGGATAATCTATAACTGTATTACTTCATTCCAGGCTGAAAAAAAAAAAAAGAAATCTATGTACAAAATGTGAGTAGTATATCTGCCGTGCCAGCCTGTCTGTCTCTCCGTTAACAACAACAGCAGTTGTTCAGGAGGGGATACTTTTTTAAAAACTTTTTTTTTTCCGTTGACCCTCTTTATCTCACTTCTCTGCAGTGTATTGTGCCTTTCTTTCTCTGATTCTTCATGTTGTCGGTTGATTGCAATGTGGCCAGAATGTACCAGGCAGAAACAGTCAGACCAGTAAAGAGATGAACAGACGTTAGAGTTGTCCGTTTGAGTGAATCTCCTGCGGGGCAAATTTGGAATCGCAACTGTGCCAATAGGAGAGTGAGTTTGCGTTGACATATTGACACGAGCGCGGATCCAGGGCAACGACGAACAGATGAGACAATAAAGCTCTGACCTGGGTCGCACTGATTAGCACCAACCTGGGGCCTCGGTCAGAACTGGACGCCTCGTTTCTTTCTGTCCCGCCCTCACGAGATCAATGCCCCCTTCACAGACCTTTGCTGACCGGCTTTGATGCAAGCTACTGCCCTTCCTCGCCACTTTCATCTCCTCCAAAATGTTGGAGCAACCAACTCGTGAAATAATAAGCCTCAATTGCAATGGGCACAAACTGATTTCATCAAATTTTCATTCCGTTTTCTTGGGCTAACGTCGGTTAGCTAAGTTAAAAACGTCCATGTTGTATACATTGAAGATAGCGAGGTAAAGAAAAAGAAAAGAAATAAAAGGCAAAGAAAATAGAGTATAGAATAAAAGCAGAAGTGGGAAGAGTTGGCTACTCTTCCTCCGGGAGTTTGTTTTTGACTGACTGACTATGTAGTGTTTTCATCACTACCACAGAGGCAGTGTTAGAACCAGAGCAACGCTGGGACCAGAACGTTGGTGAAGGAAGTAAGAGAGAAGTACGAAAAAGAGGAAATGGCCGAAGGTGAGAGTGGCAAGGAAGGGAAGAAGGAAAAGATGGTACTAGGGATTATGAAAAGGGTTAAGGTAGTGGTAGTGACAACATAAAAGCTGAAGTCCGGGAATAGTGTAAGACAATGAAGTGACGATGACGACGAATGTTTGGAGAGTGTAGAAAGGAAAAAAAAAATCGGAAGAAGCACATTCATACAAGAACCTACACATACGCATGCGCGCATGCCACAAACACATGCAAGCAAATACAACGAACCCTGCGTCCTTGTATACGTATTCACACTACATAGATACGTTCACATGAACATTAACAATATGTAAAATAAATAAATATGACTTAAATTTTAAAATTAGTAAGACGAGATGAATGTAAAAGAAAATAAATAAATCATTAAAGCAGATTTTGAAAAAAAAAATTAAGGATTTTGTATATGAGAACTTAATACTTCGTCATTGGTCCTGAGAAATGAACTGGTAACGTGCGTAATTCTACTAAAGAGGACGATAAATACTAATATAGAAGAAAAAAATTGTAAATCCTAATTCCTTTTTTTTTTTTTTTTTGGTTTAAATAAGCAGACATATTTTGATTTATCCACTACCCTAAATCAGGTTATACCAATTTAACTTTAAAATGTTTTGTTTAAAATAAAACATATTTAGTTGATCAAGTTTGTAAAACCATGTGACTATAATTAATAATGATAGATTTCTGCCTCTCACATTAAAAAGTGTATGATTCATGATCTCAGCTTATTTAAACAGCAAAATAATTTTTACATCAAGTCCACAACTTTCCGCCCTTTTGTCTCATTCTAATATCTTTTTTTTATAAATGTATTTGTAGATAAAATGCTAAGATACATGTACTGACAACAGTTTGCGACAACCACCCACCCACATATGCACTCACACATGCATATATATACACAAACACACCCTCACACACACACACACACACACACACACATATATATATATATATATATATATATATGTCCCCCAAAATCAGAACTCTTCGCTATTACTTAGTGTCATATCACAATTCCCTACAACAAACACACACACACACTCACGAACACACACACACACACACACACACACACACACACACACACACTCACGAACACACACACACATACACACACACACATATATGTAGATAGATAGATAGATAGATAGATAGATAGATAGATAGATAGATATTGAGAAAGTGACAAATACTTTATTGGCATGCATGTATATTTTTGCATATACATGTACATGTGTGTGAGTGAGAAAGAAAGAGGGAGAGAGGTGTGTGTGTGTGTGTGTGTGTGTGTGTGTGTGTGTGTTTTGCAACAAAATTAATAACAATTGTCTATTGCATAATTTTAACTCAGTTAAATATTCGGGATGATTGTGATTGGATTTGTGGGTTTGTTGTTTTTTATAAATGTTTTTTTTTTTATTATTTTATTTATTTATTTATTTATTCATTTATTTTATGATGATGACAATGCTGAGATAAAAAAAAAAGGTTCAGTTCTCCGATTGTGTGTAAGTTGTAATACGGTGTAATTTTATCAAATATTTAATCAAAATTGACATTTTTTGCGTGAGCCGTTATCTTTGCATATATTCTACAGCAATGCATATTAAACACTTCGAAGAAAATCGTTTTCATTTACAGTAGATAAATTC
>OY757907.1:19231297-19243797 GCA_963585895.1 Sepioteuthis lessoniana
AAAAACATCAATGAAATTAACTTTTACGATAAACGTTTTCTGTGAGTAAGCATTCTCAGATTGTTTTTTCATAAAAGTGGTAAATTATTATTCAATAAAAATGATAAATCTTTAAAATTTTGAATTCGGTCATTTTTCTTCAAAGACCTTTTCCTTGCAAGTTTTAATATTTCGTACTTCTGCTCGTTTATATTATATAAATATATATAAAAAAAAACATATTTAATATCCGAGCAATTAATAGATTTTACTATCAGATTTGTTTATACTTTTTTCTAAATTAAACAGTCTCCTAAAAATGCAATACACCTTACACATATACGTTACATGTAGATGATATATATACACACACACACACACACACACACACACACACACACACACACACACACACACACACACACACATATATATATATATATATATATATATATATATATATATATATATATATATATATATATATATATATATATATATGGATGGATGCAAAAGCGTGCGTTTGGGAATGTAATTTTGAAGACGTTCATTATTCATAACTGACAAATAATTGTGAACTTATTTATTGTACAATTTGTTTTTTAATAAAATTTCCAAATCGTTTTACAGCTATTAAGTTTATTTTACAAAGAGGATCAACAGGATTAAATTTACGAAAATTGAAAAGCAAATTTAAATTTCTTAATATTTTTAGATAAATTGTAACAAGTCTTAAATTTATCTTTTTTCTGTTCAGTTGTACATTTTCCTAATTTATAAACAAAAAAGTTCACATTATATCAAAACCATAATGACTCAAATATTGTGAAATAAACATTTTTTTAAAAAACAAGTTTAAAAAATTTAGAATCAGCGCTATAAGATTCTATCAGTCTATTATTTTCTATACGTAAATATGTATATGTGTATGAATTTTCACGACTTACATGCATGAACGTGTTTTTGTTAATTTTGTCTATTAATTTATACGATAAAATAAAATCATTATCCATTCTTATTGTTTATTTACTGATAAAATTTGGATTCAAATTCTCAGAAATTTTAAAATATATTTCATATAATCAAAATACAATCCATTGATTATAAGCTATTGTTTATATTTTCATTTAATTCCTAAAATATTTATATATATTATTTCCTTCGTAATAAAACGATAAAAACGAAGCATTTTTAAAACAAAAAATAAAATATTCAAATGTAAAAATTATTTCATGTCGAAAACTAATTGGGTAAAACTTCAACGGAGGTATTGGTTCTAAATTCGCATCTGTCATAAGTCCAGTTAAAAACATGGTTTCGAATACAGAATTTTATGGTTGGCATGGGGTCCATCCATCAATTAATTGATACAACACGGATTCACCAAAATTAATCAAAAAGAGAATTGGACTTATGTGATTTTCTGCTAGATTTTGATAGAATCAAGTAAATGTATGACGATAAAAAATAATATTGCTAAGACCACTAATAAAAATCTTGACGTGTGAAAAGTCATTTAAAATTTCTAAAAAAAGGAAAAAGAAAAAAAGTAAAAAACAAACAAGAAAAATATTGCGAATTGTGGAGAAAATTTTAACATAAGCTAGAAACAGTGATTTTTGAAATTGGTAAAAATAATCTCAATACGTTTTGCAAAGTTGTGATAATAATGACACATATTCAATTCATCTTTATTGAATTTTACTTTTGAATTTGGCAGTAAAAATGATTCATAACAAAAACATACCGATGGAATATTAAACAAATTAAATTCAAAAGTTACAATATAAGAAATATTGATTTTTAGACCTGAGAAGTTTTTTACAGCAATTTCTTTCTGCGTTCAACTGATTTTGTAAGCAAATAATGAAATCAATAATATTTCTCTTTGATTTTCTTTCTTATTTTTTCTTTTTTTTTCTTTCTCTTCAGCTGTGAATAATGATTTGTTATACTATTTACAAAAATGCTGTGCCAGAATTATAATTATGATAATTACGAAACAAATTGCATGTATTGCTAACAATTTACGTGTTAAGTTCAGTCGACTTGTTTTCCTGCTAATATTCTCTTAGACATTTTCTTCTTCTTCTTCTTCTTCTTCTTCTTCTTCTTCTTCTTCTTCTTCTTCTTCTTCTTCTTCTTCTTTTGATTATTATTATTATTATTATAGTTTCATATTATTATTATTATTATTATTATTATTATTATTATTATTATTCTCCTTTAAAGTTTTTCACATCAGTGTCAGCTGATGGTCTTTCACTGGAGTTTGAGTGACAGCAGGTCTCCTCAAGTCTCCAGGACTCGTCTCGGGATTCTGGTCGTTCTTAGCAGTGCTGTCGTTTGGATGGTCTCTACCAGTCCGCCAACTTTCAAGTCCTCCAGGCCTTTTAATAATCCTTTTATTATTGTGCTTAACGCACCAATCACAATTGGCACAATCGTTACTTTCATGTTCCAGAGTTTTTTTAATTCTCTAGCAAGGTTGAGGTACTTATCCTTTTTTTCACTTTCCTTCAGATTTATTATTATTATTATTATTATTATTATTATTATTATTATTATTATTATCATTATTATTCAAAACGGGCAGATATTTGCGGAGATTTAACGATGTTCTCACCCTAATCTTATAATTGTTAGTTGAGTTTTCCAAGATAATAAAATGCGAAAGATATAACTTGCCGTTCAAAATAATTGTTTACTTGCAATAAATGATTTAAAAGGAGATTTATCTCGTATTTTAGTTAAACTCGGTTTAAGGTTTTTATTGTAAAAATATATCTTTTCCAAGTTATAGATGTTCAAATCTGTAATAACTCTTTATTTGAAAAATGAAGAAAATACGAATTTAGAAAAAAATGTATGTATCTCCTTCCAGTAAATATATAAATAATAATTAGCATCGTATTTACAACGGATGATAATATTTTTACTTCACCAGTTTGGATGGCGTTTGCGCAATATCAGTATATATGACTATAACTCGATGCATTTGCACAGAGACTAGCAGGGTTGGTGTAAAAAAATGGAGGGATTATTTGCGTTCGATTTGCCAAGGATGAAAATGAAGCTCTCGGAAAATATACTTCGGATCAAAGTGTAGTATCTTTACAGATGAAAATACGATGATTCTTAAAAAATAAGTAAGAAAGAAAGAAAATTATGACATATGAACTATATTGGCGAAAGCAGTTGAAATTTTGAAGTGTATAAACTTTTATACTTCCTTTAAGATAATTAGAAAAAAAGGATATTATTATTTTAGTTCTCAGTTTTTCTTTCTTTCTTTTTTTCTTTTTTTTTTTTTAGATATATTTGAATAGATTTTTATGAATACTAAAAGTGGTAAGGAGCGACATTTCACTTTGCATATACTACACGTTCATCCGAATAGAAGCTGAAAAGAAAGAAACAAAGAAAGAAACAAAGAAAGAAACAAAGAAAGAAACAAAGAAATGCCTAGTGTTATCACAGGCAGAATTTTTCATTATTCAACATCAGCGTAATCGATGAGTGTGTGTGTGTGTGTGTGTGTGTGTGTGTGTGTGTGTGTGTGTGTGTGTGTGTGTGTGTGTGTGCACGCGCACGCACGTGTGTCTGTGTGTAATCTCATTGGGTTTTATAAGTCGAGAAATCTGCTCATGCGACAGTAGATAAAATGATTTATTTTTATATGATCTCCAAGTGTAATTAAACATTCACGTGTGTGTCTGTTTATGCGCACACACATACACACACGAATGTACACACACACACACACACACACACACACACACACAAGCAGAATGAAGCACATGTACATTCAAAAGTTAATTTAAATAAGCACCTCGGTACAATAAGTAAGAGTATTTTCTTTATCCTAACTATTTATCCAGCTCAAAATATACTTTCCACAAAAAAATCTTACTATTTTTCCATGGTAAGCAAATTATTTATGAAACTAATGTTGAAGAATTACAGGAAATTTTCTATGAAAAGGCAACTGTACACACAGCAATAGTGGAACGCTTGAAAGGGAATCCCTTCACAACATTCTTGTACTGAACGAGAATCATTCAATGTGTTTGAGACTGCTGCTGCTGCTGCTGCTGCTGCTACAGCATCGATGGCAGGGACGACGACAGCGGCAGTTCGACGATTACTGACTACATTGTTAGTACCGAAGCGAGCAGTCTTACCATCTCCCTCCCACCTCTGTCGGTCTATCTGTCTGTCTGTCTGTCTGTCTGTCTCTCTCTCTCTCTCTCTCTCTTACTCCACCTCTTTACAAACACATAAAACACCTAATAACAAATTTTATTAGAAAAATACCCCAAATCCTAATAAACAAAGATATGAACATGTCTAAAATAGTAATAAAAAATGAGCAGTTGAATACTCCTCATTTTGCGAATTTTTATAGTGTGTGTGTGTGTGTGTGTGTACGCGCGCCTTTGAAATCTATATTTCATCTTTATATACAATATGTAAGATTTTATTTGGCAAGTCAATGTTTACTCAGTAGAATCGGTATTAACCAACCGACGTTTATTAAATTTTTAGGATCTACTTATATTTATATTGGAAATATATCGTATAAATTCCAGCTTATAACATGAATCCTTATTTTTAAAAATAGGGAAAATAATTTGGTTTGAGGGTGTCGAGTTTTATTATGCAAACAAACTCAATATAAAATAAATTTTATTTATAAATAGACTCAAAAGATATAGGCCACAGATATATATATTTGATATAGACAATATGTCACATTCTATAACAGCAACGAACTAGTTGAGTTCTATTTGGTTTATGAACAAACTGGAACATAATAACCTTCAGTTTTTTATTCAATGACTTTATTAACTTTTCCATTGTTTCTACGTTAATATTACGTGTAGCATTTTTTTATTACTTCATAGTGATCTTTTCTTTAATAGGTTGGTTGGGTTTTATAACCTTTGTAGGTTATTTAATGTCAAATCCATTTTTATACAAATGGTCAGTTCTATTTCAAACTATTCAGTTTAGCATGAGTACACAGTTTAATTGTCAAAAATATTTCTATTTCAAGCTATTCAATTTAATCAAACAGTTCTAATTCAAACAATTCAGCTTAGTATATGTATAGATTTTGTTTTCACGCAGTTAAATGTCAAAACAGTTCTATTTCAAACAATTCAGTTTAGCGTAAGTACAGTTTCAATGTCAAAAACAATTCCATTTCAAACAATTCCGTTTAGCATACAAAACCAGTTTCATCTCAAACAATTCAGTTTAGCATAAGTACGTAGTTTAGTTCTATTTGACCAATAGATAGGACCCTATCAGGTGCTACCGGAGTGGACCTGGGAACGATAGCAGTGAAGGGGTACTCCGCATTCCCCAAAGCTCCAGCATCATTGGAACCTCACCATCAGATTGTTTAGTGTCATATTAGGACACTCGTTGGGAGTGGGGTCTTACTCTTCTGCAGAGGTGCAGTCGGTGTTTTACCGCTCCAGCCGACTGGGCAACTTTTCTTTAACAGTACATTCCATGTTTATACATATCTTTTAATGGTGGATTGCAATTTTCTTTTTATTGAATTAATAATTTGAGAGGCTGCGGAACATTCCATTAATTTCGTATCTGTAGAAGTTTTTTTGCGTGAGTGAGGAGAGGAGCAAAGTAGGCAGTAAGTGAGTTTTGCCAAATGTGAGGGAACATTGTTGCGCATGATTTTCCTGTCTACTTTCAAACTTCTTGGTTGTGATTGAATCATTCTGCATTTTTCTCTCTAATGATATTCACAGCACCAACGTTTTTAAATATTTTTTTCTAGCAGGTCAATCCGCTTTTTCTTATTCTTACCTTGCGAATGCTTTCCATTGGCAAAAATTTCAAACCGGTTCATTATTATGTTCACGTAAAGAGAAGGAAGAATTCGTAATTTCCATTAAATCGAAAAACATAAATTATTCTTCACTTGTTTCGCATAATAGTTACTAAAAGAAAGATTCGATACCAAAGTTTCTGGAAATTCTCTTATTTGTAACCATAAGTACATTGGCCAAAAATGTAATTCCTGATTTTTTTAATCAAAACCATTCGAAAAATGTGTCTACTGTCCCAAACATAATCGGTAAATACAATCCAGCAATGTGAATATATTGCCACTATTAGAGTTTTTCACATCAGCGTTAGCTGATGTTTTTTCACTGGAGTCTGAGTGACAGCAAGTTCACACCAATCTAGGTGGTCTTTCTCTAGAGTCTGAGTGACAGCAAATCTCTTCGGGTTTCCTGGGCTCTTCCAGGAATCCCACCCGACATCAACTATTTTGAGGTCTTGATGGTCAGGTTCTTCATCTGATTTCCAATTCCCCCAATTTTTTTTCCAATCCTTTAACAACGGTTCCAAACCCACCAACAACAATTGGTAGCATCTTCCACATTTTTGTAGCTCTCTTGCGAGGACTAAGTGCTTGTAATATAAATTTACACGATATTATTTTTATTATCATTATTACTCTTTTGAGAGTTTTTCCCACCAGTGTTAGCTAATGATTTCTCACTCGAGTTTGGATGACAGTAAGTCTCCTCAAGTCTCCATGACTCTTCTCAGTATTCTGGCCGATCTTAATAAAGCTGTGACTTGGATGGTCTCCATTCGTCCTCTTATTTCCAAGTCTTCCAGTTCTTGTGCCAATCCTTTGGTAACTGTACCAAGAGTACCATTCAGAATTGGTACCACCATAACTCTCATGTTCTACAGTCTTTTCTATTCTTAAGAAAGTACTTATCCTTCGTTTCGTTTTCTTTCAGTTTTACTCTGTGGTCAGCAGGGACAGCAAAGTCAGCACTTCAGCAAGTTTCCTTTTGTTGTTGTTGTTGTTGACTATTATTCGGTCTGGTCGTCTGCCGAGATTAGGTGATCCGTTTGTATTTTAAAATCCCAGAAGAGCTTGTGCGTCTCATTTTACAGGACGGATTCTGGGTTGTGCACATGCCATTTGTTCGCATGGCCAATTTTCAATTTCTTGCGCAATTCCCAGTGGATCACCATGCCCACCTAGACGTGTCAAGTCTTATACTCTTGCTGTGCTAGTTTGCTGCATTTGCTTAATATATGATTATTCGTTTCGTCTCTATCACCACATAACTTATTTTACTATTTTGCTTCGTCCTATCTTTCATGGCGTTGTTTTGTACTGCTATTAGAAGAGATTCAGTTTCTCTTTTAAGGTTTCACTTTCTTAGCCATGTCCAAGTCTTCTCGGGTGAAATTTCGTTTGTCTGTCGCTTGAAATGTCCATACAGTTGTTTTTCTTCCCATTTTTGTTTCCAGTTAATTTTGTTCTGTTGATCCTCGTGTTGTCACTGTTGTTTCTGGTGGCTGTGATCAGTCGTCCTCCGCGTTATTTTTTTTCTCTCTCTTTTAGAGTTTTTCACATCAGCGTTAGCTGATGGTTTTTCACTGGAGTTTAAGTGACAGCAAGTCTCCTCAAGTTTACAGGACTCTTCTCAGTATTCCGGCCGTCTTCAATAATGCTGTCGTTTGGATGATCTCCACACGTCCGCCAACTTCCAAAATGCAACAGTCGTAATGGTTTTTGTCTGTCGTCACAATGATTAGATAGAATTTCCCATTTCATTTTCATCATTAACAAAAATGAAAGAAAGAAACAGAGAGGGGTGCTGCGCCAGAATTCCAATTAATCATTTTTTTTATTTCGGGTTAATATCGCTTATCATTGTTGGAACTATTATGTCGCAATCTGAGTTCATCATCATCTTTATCATTTAATATGGGTCTCAATTCGCTACTGTTCGATTTGATAAAAAGTGAATAATCCCGAAAGAATTCCATAATAACAAGCAGACCAAAGAAAGAAAAATATATTTTACTAAATGGCACAACAAGCAGCTTAAAATTTGCGAATAATATTGGAAATATCTAATATCATTTAATATGTATATTCCTCTTTTCAGAAAAGGAATTAATGTTCAGTATGAGACAAAGAATCAAGCACAATTAGCCTATCACCCTTAACAACATTAAAGTAAGTTTGTCCATTTGAATTACTTATTCGCTCGCGTGTGTTGAAATAATTGGCATTTTTATAGATTATAAAGTTCCTAAATTCTACCAACAATAGAATAATAAAACCGAAAATATGAATCTTAAAGCTGACGAGATTAAAGCCAAGATTTTACGAAAATTTCAAATCATCTCGTAATTTTGTAAAAAGAAAGAAGAAAAAAATCGTGATTTTGATTAAATCAAAACACCGAGAAAATTATTATTCACTCGTTGAGTACATTAGTTGCCAAAAAAGGATTTATACCAAAGCTGCTGGGAATTCTCTTATTTATAATCATGAATATATATTGGACAAAAGTTTTATTCCTGATTTTTCTTTTATTAAGACCATCAATTAAAAAAATGTCTGCTGCTTCAAACATCATCAATCCCACGATTTGAATTTATTGCGACTTTCAAAGGGATTTGTGACAAATTTAATTATTTTCTTTATTTAGATATGATTAGAAAATACAGGAATTTGTATACACTTCCAGATTTTTAAAAAAATATAGATAATTTTTTAAAGTAAACAATGCGTTTAGCAAAAAATTATTCCAGCAGTTTGTAGAAGGTAAAATCTGAAACATTTTCATTCTTATTTTTATGATTGGCTTTCTCTGGTTTACGACAAAAATATTGTCCTTCCTCAAAACAAATCAGTACATCATTGAATTATATTACATTTACATCGCAAATCAATAGAAGAAATTTTAAGTTATGAATATAAGTTAAAAAATACCAAATCAGAAAGCTTACATCTTGAAGAGTGATTATAAAGAATGATGTGAGTAAAAAAGATCAATTTATTGCTTCTTGTAAAATATAATAAACACAAATTCAATTGAAAAATAAAAATCTGTTTAGATTGAATAATTGTCCTCTTCTTATATTTATATACAACACTTAGGATATTTAGATTTTGTAGTTGGCACGTAAAAGTCAAAGTGAATTTACCATTGCATCATCTTCAAAATATATTGCTACAAATTAATGCTTTTAGAAAATAATTTACACGATATAATGAAAATTGATTAATGAAATTATTGTCCTTATGTTTTTAAATATTATCGCAGTATCAGCGTAATTCTGTTAGTAATTTGGAATCATGTAAGCGTGTTAATATATTTGATTGAAATATCTCTAAAAATTGTTTTTCATTCATGTATAACATGAATGTAAAAACAATAAAATAAAATTAGAATGTCTTTATGATAAGAATATATCAATGAAACCTCGAAAGTAAAAAGAACTGAGATTTGGTTGAGTCTCAAACAAATTGTCCATAAAAGATATTCTCTCGCATTGAAATTCCCTTGTCTTTTCTAAATACTTTACGTTTTTTCAGAAATCAAATAATGTCTTTCACGACCAATTTCAGCCGTCAAGTTTAAATTTATCCCAAGTCAGTCTTTATTATATTTGATCTTTTGCTGTCTTTAAAATATTTTTCTTATATTCTCTTCGACGCTCAATTTTTGTTTTGATTTCTAAGTTGCCATCTGTTTTCTTAATTTAATATGTTAAGGACTGCATTATTTATGCTTTTTATTTATTAAAAAAATGAACAATCATTTAGCAACTAGAACGATTGCCATATTCGGAATATTTTAATCTATTTCTTTATGTTATCCAAAGAAAAGCCTGGAAGAACATTTCTCTGTCATTCAATTAAAGTTTGGATCTATTTCAGTATCTTTTAATATTCATTTATCTCATGAAAAACATAAGTGTGCGTTAAAATCTTATCTCATAGATGTTTTATTTTGTATTCTTAAACTTACGATAGAAAATTAGAATTGAAAGAGGTTTAAGTGGTCTTCAACTAAATTTACATATGAAACAATAATCTATCAATATAAGGAATGGTATAACTTGTATTCGTTTTTTGCTCATCTCTACCAAATTCTGTCAAAGCTCAAAGTGTCACTCCCAAGCATTTTTGCCTCAATTCTTGTGTATGAACCCATGAAATTCTTATTAGATAAATAAAAAAAAAATGAATATCAGAATTCAACATTTTAAAAATAATCACGTATACGACCATATATCTGATTATTTTATAGTCTCCAAACGGATTACTATTTCCATCTGCATAATTTATTTCTCACAATTTTTAAAATAACCATGAAATTTGCAAAGGCACAGATATTAAACTTCGATTTTAGATTAAAATGTCATGGAGAGACACTGTGAGACATAACAGAGTGTATGGATACTGCACTCAGATCTTAGGAAGAAGTGCCGACATTTGTAAATTATCCTGTCATTATTTTATTGCAACTATGCTAGTAAAGAGAAAAAAGTGGAAAATATAACAATTATTAATACTCAATGATGTTGAATGAAACCAAAAATAGATATTGTTCGAAACGCAAAGAAATTAAGCCATAAGACTTCGTTATGGCATTTTTCAGACGACAATAGAACGTCTTCATATCATATCAAACAAATACGAAATTCATTCATGAAAACCAAGAAATAGTATGCGTCAGAAATCAGTGGTGTTCCAGATTGGAGAGCAGTGAAGTGTTTTTCGCAAGATTTTATATCGAAGAATTTTAAAGTACTTTTCAAGAACTTAATGTATAATTGATATTGAGTGGCAATCGTGAAATGACAGTGTTAGAATGTGTTTGAGATAAGTCATCCCCCGTGCATAGGAAGGAAAAGACTATCTAATTGATGGCCGTTGACAATGGAAAAACGGAAGTTCGGAAGATATCAATGAAGTTGACTTGACAATAAGAGTTATAAGAGAACTAGTTTTAATTAATGTTAAGTGACAATTCTGAAGTGTGATGAGGAGTCAAATATTTGACACTGGACGACATTTAGGGTTGGATTTTATCTCATTAAGTAGAAAGTCAAAGTAAAACAGCAAACTTCTCATTCAAGTTCTTTCCATTCCATTATTATATGAAGATTTTAAGAATACAATGAATACATAATTAAACAGTTGACAGTTTCGTCAAAATTTTCTGGAATGGTACAAAGAACATAATATGTAACTAATTTGTTAAATGCGGTGATGATGATTAAAACATTATTGAGAAATCAGTTAATGTTATTTGGGTGGGTTGCAGTTCAGTGTTGAGTTTGGAAGACAACCACTAAAAATTGCGATGAAATTAGAAGGAAACATCTGATAATAATGATGTTATCGGCGAAAAAGTCGAGAGTTTGGATTATGGGAAAAGGGGAAATGATACAATTCTGAAACATTCTGATTAAAAACCTTTGATTATACCAAGAAATAAAAGCCTGTACTTACCTATAAAACATGTTCTAATAAAAAACTAAAAAAATTTCAATGGATTCAACCTTAATTTTTGGTAATTCGAGGTTTCTTAGCATAATGTAATTTTATATACAATTTTTATATAAATCATATAAAAAATATTAATTTACAAAGAATTACTTAAATTTTAAGTAATGCATCTAATGATCTTATTATGTTTTATATTACAATTTAAAATATTTCAAACTATTGGTAACAATTTCAGGTTTTTTTACTTGTTTTTACTTCATAATATTTTGTGGCGGCGTATCAGACATTCAGTCAACATTAAGAGGCATATGATTTAGTTGGTCTTCGTGGTCCAATTGCAGTGGATAAGTAAGCATTCCAATTTAAAAAGAATCCGAAATCAAATTTCGTTAATGCTTACTGTTTATTTTTTATTCAAACTGCTAACCATCGTGAAATGATGACCTGAGAGTTACATTAAAAAGCAAATGAAATAAGGATGAAAAAAAAATACTAGCAAAAGAAATATATTTAGTTATAAAAATAGCACACACACACACACACACACACACACATATATATATATATATATATATATATATGGTTCATGAATATTAAATTTCCGAAAAAAAAACAATATGAAGTATAAATCGAAGGTGACTATTTCTCGTTTTATACTAAGAACAGCTTTTCTTATTAATTACTCAGTTCGTTTTTTGTTTTCAAATTTCAAAAATTTGAATTAATTATTAGCATTAATATAACAAATATAAATACAAAAAAATCTTCTTTTTAATATAGGTTTGGTTTTACTCATGGTATAAGTTAGTTTAGATAATTATGATTTTAGACAATAATTGTTTCTTTTTATATCTTGCTTTTATGAGTTTATATATATATATATATATATATATATATATATATATATATATGCACACATATATATATATATATATATATATATATATATATATATTTATATATATCTATATATATATATATTATTTGGTCCAGTTAAACCGGAGTTGGGAGTAATTCCATCAGGACAAGAAAACAATTCAAAAGTGAACATTTAAATTTTCCTGGTAAAGAGCTCAATTTAACAGACATTACAGAGCAATAATTTCATTAAGAAAAAACACAACCGGTTACATTAAGATAATAAATTTATTTCCATCCTGTTATGTGTTTTTGATAAAATCAAAAAACACGAAAAAAAAAT
>OY757907.1:19251486-19258986 GCA_963585895.1 Sepioteuthis lessoniana
AAATGTTCATATTTTGTACGGAAAGATAAATCAATTGTGATGAAACTTTAATACACTTTTATGGAAACTTTACGTAGTATAGCGCTGATTCATCGGTACAAAAATAGTTCCGTTTTAAACTGATGAATGGTGTTTTCCTCTTAAAATAAACAAACATGATAAATGTTATGTAATGAAAGTAAACAAATTATGAAAAAATAGATTTTATTTTCCCTTGACAATTATTATTACCCATCAAAAGCAAACAACATAATCATTTTCTGTTATTTAACAAGGGCACATATATATTTTTGTGTCTGCCTTACGTTAATTTTGTACATACTGTTTGTTTGCCGTTAACCCTGAAAATGATAGACAACCAAATATTGGTCTAAATAAACAATTTTCAGTTAAAAAGTTATTATTATTATTATTATTATTATTATTATTATTATTATTATTATTATTATTATCAACAACAACAACAACTATAATAGTGATTACTATTACTATTATTTTAATATTGATAATATTAATGATAATAATTTTTGAAAAAATATATTTAAAGGCTCCCATGCAATTAAAATCTAATTATTGTAAGGATTTCACAAACTATCAATTTCATTTTCCACTACCAATTACAGCAAGGGTATCTTTGTTTAAAATATAAATATTGAGAACAGTTTTTTTGTTCGGTTATGACCCGAAATTCTTTCCACAAATATTCTTACTCTAAAATATTTCTTAAAGAAAATATACTCTGAATAAATCCAGTTATCATCCCAAGAAAAAGCTTCTTTTCCTTTGAACTTCCAATGTTTTAATTTTGTAAACATTATGTCTGTATTTCCTTATAATGCAGTTATTTTCATCTTCTCTATCCAAATTCTTTTTCTTGTCAAGATTAATCACATTTGCCAGTATATGCTCTTAAAACTACTTTTGTTTTAAAAATGGATTGATCAAAATTATAAAGTTTCTTTTATATCTGAATCAAATAAGATGGATGTATCTTCCTAATTCCCTATTCATCAACTTGGCATGAAAATAATTACTCATTTGATATAAAAATATGATCTGATTACTTATTTTTATAGCTTCTTCCACACAAAACATGTTGTCAGTTGCAAGTAAATGAAGGATAAAGTATAAAATCACACCAAACAAAGAAAATTATCATCTGCTTCGGTTAAATATGATTGGTTTGGTTTCTTTGTTTAATGGCATATCAACCCTTGTAGGTTAATTAATGCCAAAGCCATTCTCCCAGAAGATCAGTAGTGGTACTATTTTACCCATAGCTGGGAGGATAAGAGGGTTCATACCTTTCCCAAGAGTATTTGCCCGAAAGTGAACGTAATAGCGCGACTGGAAAACGAACTCGCTTACTACGATTCCGCAGTCCATCGCTTTAACCATTACACCACGAGGACACCCCAGGTTAAAAATGAAACATTATTTATATATTCATTCTATACCAAAACGAAGCATTAATGCATTTGCTATAACCTATTATGTTTACAAGTACCATTGCAATAAAACCTAAAATCTCAAAGCAAAGGAAAAAATTGTTCAATTTAGTTTGTAATCTACAAATGATTGATCACTGAAATGTTTTCTTGTTTCCTCTAAATTAACACTAAATTCTATTTATCTAATATTGTTTCAATCTGTTCATTTTCAAATACCCTGATTTACAACTAAAACTGAATTGCGCCAAATTGTAATTTATTGCAAGAAACTCAAGTTGAATATAACTAAATCAAACAAAAGCAAAATGATTTCAAATATTTCCCAGTATTTCTTCTTAGCACCAATTCTCTTAAAAGCTGAAATTTTCATAAACAGTATTAACGTTTTTGATCCTCAAAATTAGTCAATATCATTAGTTGATTTGATTTTCTTTTAAAATTTTGAGTGTGTACTCAAACAATGATTTTACAAATTTCTAAATAAGTACTCAGAATCTTTTAAAATTTTTTTGCTGTTTTTTTTTTTTTTTTGTTTTGTTTTGTTTTAATGCCAAACAAATTAAATTCCTGTTTGTGAATATAAAAAGTGCAAATTTACTCCGAGAAATCATTTTACATTGTTAAAATCTGCCTGCTCATCATTTAAAACTAGATATGTTAATGATCCGGAAAAAAAAGATTTACGTTTAACGTAATTGTCTTCTATCTATAACGTTTCTTAAATACATTCTGTTATATTTCAACTCCCAATATTCATATATATATATATATATATATATATATATATATATATATATGTGTGTGTGTGTGTGTGTGTGTGTGTGTGTGTGTGTGTGTGTGTGTGCATGCGCGTATTTATAGGTTTGTATGGATGGCTGAATGGTGTGAATCATTTTATTTATCTGATTATGATATACGGTTAGTTTTAAGTGTTTGATGACAAATATCTAAAAAAAGAAACTTTTAGGTTTGCCAACATAAACATAATGTCGGTTATAAGTTATATCAGTGATCATAGGATCTTTAAAAAAGACATTGGCAAAAATTTAAGTTGATTTATAAGGCTCAACAAACATACGCACACAAACAGTAACTAACAAAATATATCCATGGCCTTTTTTTGTGATCTTCGATCTTCAATTATAATTTTCTCATACATTTCCGGTTAACATAAGAGACGAATAATTCAAATTATTTATTTTAATGGCTATAAGATGCTAAAATATATCAAAATTGGTTATGAAAAAAGTTATTTAAAAAAACTAATACAGTGGACAAAATTTTGTTTTTAATTAATCTTAATTTTGATTTTTCAATTTATTTATTTATTTATTTATTTATTGTAAGGTTTTATAAATTTGGGCCTGTCAGAGAGCTTAATTTCGAGAGATTTGAATTGAAAGAAATTTTCTATTTCTCAAAAACGATGGTCAATCAGGAGAGAGGAACTTCGGGAAGAAGGATAGATTAATTAATAGAAATGCCATAAGGGATCTCTTCAAAATTGCAGCAAGAATTTTAAAGCAAACCAAAGAACAAGGAGGTAAGTCGATGTAGTGTACTTACAATTCAATGAATTTCGATTGAAACCTTGTTCTTCATCATCTCATAAGTCAAAAGAAAGAAAGAAAGACAGAAAGACAGAAAGAAAATCTAGACTTGACTATATAAAAGAACAAATGGTTTGGAAGAACGAGAATTAGTCTAAAGTTCGTTTCACCGATGAAAGTAAATTCAATTTAGTTGGATATGACGGCAGACGATGTTTTCAACGTTGTATAGGCAACAAGCTGAGGTTAAAGTGTGTCAAAACTAATTTTGGAGGAGAAAGTGTCATGGTATGGATGATGTTCTCCTTTCAAGATTGAAAGCCGGTAAATGCTGATATATAGCTTAACTTAGAGAAGGAATATGCCATTCCTTCTCTACAAGCATCTCCCAATAAGCCAGATATTTTATGCATGATAATTCCTTCTGTCACACTGTTAAGCAAGTGATAGATCGTGTTTTTTTTTTTTGTTTTTGTTTTTTTTGCTTTTTTTTTTTTTGTAAGAAGAAAAGGCCTGCACAAAGTATCGACATCGAGAATTTGTGGAGATACTTGAAAACAATATCAAAGAACGGAACGTGTGCCCTAAAACTGATTTATGGTGAAAACTAGAAGATAACTGGGGAAAATTAACATCAGAACTGTACAAGAAACTATTCATGTCCTGTGGGCATCGGTGTGCTGAAGTTATTGATAATAAAGGTCTTTATAATTCATTACAAATTTCTTTAAGTTAAATTATTCACAAATCTAATTTGTTTTGCTTTTTATTTGTTTTATTTTTTTCAATGATATTGCATATCCGTTCAATTATTTTTGTCCACTTGATTTTTTTCGGAAGAAAAGCTTTTTTTTTTAATTACCTATCACCACATTTAATAAAAGGTTCTTTTTTTTTTTTTTTTTTGGCATAAAGTATCTACTAAAAGTTAAATTTTGTATGAATTCAAGTTTTCCTAAGTTAATCAATCAAAATTTCTTATATGAGATTTTCTTAATAAAAGCATTATTTGTTAATTCTGCTTCATCTCATGAATATGATTAAGTATATTTTTAACATTAGCAAGATTAACTTGTTTGGCAACTTATAATTTGAACAAATTTATATTTTATAAAACTAGAAAAGAAAAAAATGGGTTTAATTTTTTCCAATGATAGTTTTGCTCTTATGCAACGCAAAAACGATTAACAGGACAAATCAATATGTTCGGATGAAGGATATACATTTTCCTTCGTTTTTACATGACTATATAGGCTTGTTTTTTTTTAGTCCGGGCGAGTTCTCAAACGTAGTCTTATTTTCTTCCATGTTGTTGTTTTTGTTTTTGTTTTTGTTTTTTCTTTGTTTTGTTTTTTGGGGATTTTATTTTTTTTGGGTGGGGCTGTAGTTAAATATTTCCAGGTGACAGGAAGATGCGAACATTTCCAAACCAATTCCAAAATATTACTTTTTAAAAGCAACTCTGAAATTTACAATGCCTCTTATTTTTGACGTATTAAATGTAATGATTAAAAATTACAGATTGTTATTAATTTTGACACGAAATATTGAAATAATACAAACCAGTAATATGATATCTACAAAATAAGGTCTTTTATTTCTTCTGTAGAATATCACAGGAAAACTAAATCATTCGCACACACACACACACACACACACACACACACACACACACACACACACACACACACACATGTATATAACATCGCCATACATGACACACTTCTTCACAAAAGGTACTTCTCTTAAAATCACTTTGCGTCTTATAATCTAGTTGTTGGATTTAGGTAAACCTTGGAATAAAGGTTATAGGGTTAACACCTCTGTTTGACACACGTGTTTCCTGATCACCTAATAAATTATTATAAAACAAAAATGTGCAAAATTATTATGGTACTTTGACCGTGTAAATATAAACTGGTCATTGTTGACGCCATGACAACACTATAGGTTTTCAGTCAAAAATGGAATAATTTGAACGTTACAATGTCAACTGCGAAGTAAAAATTTGCTTATACCTTCTCCCAAAAACTGAATGTCATCAGTTATAGAAATTAAAAACGAAGACAGACACCTGCTTTAGAGAGTAGTTACGATACCATTTTGTTTATACCTTGTATTTGGATTGTAAATTTTTAACTGGTACGTTGCGAATTGCATTCACTATAATAATTTGTTAATTACCAAAATTAAAGGCAGAACATACTAGAATATAATAATCAATGTTTCTTGTGTTACCATTGAGCTTTAAGGTACATTCGGGTATGTTTCAAATTCACCTATTGTAAGAATAGCGTAGGCTATTTTTAAAATGCTGAAGTTACTGAACATTATATCAAAAATTCAAGTGTCAGTATAAACTAAGGTTATGAGGTTCCATGAATGATAGATGAATTGATTAGCACCGCTTTGACAACGTTGTCATTCGTGAGCTAGCCTATAAAGCCCAAGTAAAGCTAACCACTTTAGGTTATGACCGATCTCAGATAGAATGGTATTTATAAGATTAGTTGAATGTTTTGCTTAAAACTTCAATAGGAGAATATTCAGTTGCCTACAAAATCTTGAACCAAAAACCCATAAAAGAAGAACAACAAAACTTATGGAATTCGGACATTTGCTTATTTTTCTTTCTTCTTTTTTTTTCTAAATATTCCTTGCCAAATTATAGTTGCACTTTTATTAGAAAGAAAACCCGGTACACACATAGACACTTATATATATATATATATATATATATATATATATATATACTATACTATACTATACTATACTATACTATACTATACTTCCAAAGAACAGACTATTACATATTTAAGGAAAAAAACAGTAAGTTCATTTGGTTCCTCACTTAATCGTTACAACTTAAAACTTAAAGTACCTTGAAAAAGGTTTCTAAATTTTTTATGATTGTTTTCTTATATATACACACACGTGTGTGTGTGTGTGTGTGTGTGTGTGTGTGTGTGTGTGTGTGTGTGTGTGTGTGTGTGCATACACACAATTCGTAGCCTAATCCTGAAAAGAAATTTATTTGTACAGTAAAGATTTGTGATTTAAAATAATTCTTATAAAGCTGCCTTATTTAAGGGTACATATCAATCATATAAAGCGAACGGAATACAATGAAATTTCAGATGAAAATAGAACTATTAACTTCGTCTCAGACTACAAACTTATTGATCTACCGTCGTGTATGCACAAATACATATACATACATTTATGCATATACATTAATATATATTCATTTATGTATTAGAGTCACACACACACACACACACACACACATATATATATATATATATATATACTTTACCTATTGCTCGATTATACAAATGTACTGACTGCACTGTTCAAAATTTTTAGAATAAGCCATTTTCTCTTCTAACATTTCGCGAATGTATGCCACAATCCATTATTGTAATTAAAAAGAAAGAGAGAATAATAATGAGTGAACTCTTCAGTAATCAGTTTTCTCAATTATTTTATTATAATAGTCTGATTTTAAAACGTCATGATCTATGGTATTAAAAGTTTCGTGTCGTTTTTAATCATTCCATAGCCTGACCCTATTCACCTCTATGCCATCTTGCTTATTCCGTTGCGTTCACGGTGTACTGTCACCTGCCAAGTTGAGTCAGTGTTGCTGACTTTAGGAAGGACAATTTAACATGGCGGACAATTAGCGTGTTAGAAGTTCTTCTCACTGTCTAATGCAACACAACTATCAAATGAGATATTCAATGACACAAACAGCTGTTAGCACTCAAGTCGCCACACCAGTCCTCTCAGTAACACAACGTTTAAAATAAAACTTTTAAGCCAACTTAAATAATATCGTTTTATATTATTTCTCGACTCAAGAAAAGCCAGAAACATTGTCGACAGCTCGATAAGCGACGAAATTCGGATGTCAGCGTTAATATAGGCGGATTTATCATCCAGACAGTTCTCAGTTAGGGTGACTGTCAATGACTCATTATTTCATTCACAAGGCTTTTTTTTTTTCTGTTTAAACGACTATTAAATATCACTAAGACAAAATTTATATCAGAAACGACACGCAACTTTCTTTTACACTTTTTATTTATTTATTTTAATTCTATATAATAAAGAAAATGAAAAAGTAGGACCAATGTTTTTCTTATTGTATACTTTTATCGACTTAGCATAGATCTTTTTCTTTACAGATAATATGTTATTTGTAATATATCTTGTATATATATATATATATATATATATATGTGTGTGTGTGTGTGTGTGTGTGTGTGTGTGTGTGTATAACATGATTTTCGATAATTAATATTCGATTCTATTGAGTATTTTCATGTATAACTGCTCTTGCATGTCATTTTTTCTTGTGTACACAGATAGAAATTTTTCAAAATTTAAAAAATCAACAGAATTTAAACTTAGATACATGAATAATCATGGAAGGAATCCAAAGATAGACCTTCCAGATAAGCGAATAAATGATTTAAAATTTGAATACTCAAGAT